>BQNB010058724.1:0-10604 GCA_026074375.1 Tanacetum coccineum
TACATCTTGTGTTATTGATCTAAGAAGTAACACGCCCCGGACTCTTATTCCGCTGCGACCCAATTTGGGGGTGTTACAACTTCTCCAAAATAGCCTGGCCTATGACCCATCTCTTAGAAAAAGAATCTCCTTTCATATTTCCAAAAGAATGTATGGAATCTATTGAGTTTCTTAAAAAGAAACTTGTTGATCCCACTTCAATAGATCGGATTCCTTAAGCTTGTTTAATGTTTAGTTATATTAGATAAATCTAACACAACTATAGTCGAAACTTTATTTGAATGTATTAAAAATTATGCGGTATCTAATCTTTAATATTAAGAAGAATTATCAATGAAATAGTAATTCAATGAACATACAATTCAACAAATAATCTCCAATATTATTAATGATAATAATACGAATAATCTTAAAGTATTAGGGTTACAAAGACCTTGAAGCTAAGAATTATACGACTAAGATTGATTTTTGGTTTTGGTTATGGTACATCAAACTCTATACCCTAGGACCTCCTTTTATACACAAAGACTCCTAGTCGGCTTACAATACTTCCCTAAGTATCTAAAATATTTTCTATAAACAACTAATACATATCATATAAGCAGTACTAACTAGCAGCATTAACTTGATATTCACTAGCAGTAGTAACTTCAAGCATATTTTCACTAGCAGCATTAACTTCAGCTGAGCAGTCTTAACTTTGTACTAGCAGTACTAATATTCACTAGCAGTACTAACTTTGTACTAGCAGTAGTAAATACTTAGCATATTTTCACTAGCAGTACTAATATTCACTAGCAGTACTAACTTTGTACTAGCAGTAGTAAATACTTAGCATATTTTCTTTGAAGTCTCTGAGCAGTACTAACTCCAGCTGAGCAGCATTAACACAAACATGAGCAACAGTAATTCAAACAACATCAAGAAGACTTTTAATCCCAACAATCCTCCCCTAAACTTGATATTCTTCTTCAAAATCATCAAGTTTCTTTATTTAAAGCTTCATCAATACTAGGAGGATGCTTACAAACACTTCTTTACTTCTTAAGCTATTTTATGATGAATTTAAGAAGCTGATAAGCCATTTTACTTTCATAATCAATTATAAGCTTCTTTTCTAACATCATTGAAAGTGTAAGCGATGCAAGGAGATACTTCTTCTCTACCAACATATAAATCTGCATATGTTGCATCCTCAAAGAATGTACTTCACAGGAGTCATACAGCTTCCAATCTAATACTTTGTATTCTTGTTGATTCCTCTATACTTTATCTTCTACATGTGGTTCAAACATTGTTTTCAAATCACCCCATAACAAAAAATCCAAGTCTTCCACTGGTCTTGTTGACTCATATTTAGCTTTTACCAACTTGTACAAATCTTTCAAATCTTCCCTATTAAAACTTTTAAGCAGTTGACTAAAGATCCTGTACATTTGAGACTTTCCATCAGCTCTTATTATTTGATAATAGCTTTTTCTTCCTTCTTTATAAATCTTCCAGCCAACAATACTTGGAGACTTAACAGCTAAAGGTATAGCATCAATTGTTACTTCTTCTTTATCTGGAATGATTTCCAAACATAGTTTAAGCTCTGCTATTTCTTTGTCATCGTCCACCTTTTGCTTCTTTGTATTCTCTTGTATCAGCTCTGTTCCTGCTCTCTTTTCATTGCCTTTCACCAACTCTGTTCTAAAGTCTTTAAATGTATTTACCCTTTTGAATGCTCTGTCAAACATCTATTGGATAGAATTAAACTCTTTCAACTTCAAATCTCTGAGCTTGTATCCTTCCATGTTCTTTAGGTAAGTACACATTATCTTTCTCTGATGAGCTTTTGTTGGTAGTTTGTTTCTTTTCTCTTCTGCTCTTTTAGCTGCAAAATGTTTTCTTCTTTTCTCTAAGAGTTGTTGAAATAATGTAGCATTTTCTTCAATAGTCAACTCTTCTTGTTCTTGTGCTTGCATTCTTTCAGGCAATTGATGATCAACATCAATCTTTGCCTATATATCATCCCATGTTTTAATCAAGGCAATATTGACTTCTTCTTCTTTTCCAGCTTTCTCTCTTGCAAGTCTTTCTTCTTCATCAAATTCAGCTTGTAAATTTAAAGCAGTTTCTTCATTAAGCTTGATTAGATCTTTCTTTTTCATAGGCTTCACAGGTTCTATCAATATCCCTTTACCTTTGTCCTATGATTGTTGTGAAGATAGTTGTGAGTATATTATTGTTGTAGATTCACCCAGCTCTTGTATAACAACCCCTTTCTTCTTGGGTTTTGTACTTTTCATTTCTTCAAGTGCTTGAGCCAAAGTAATATCATCAAGTACTTCTTTAACAACATTAACTTCATCATTTACTTCTTTATCAGGAACAAACACCTTCTCACCATCTAAAACATCATGAACACTAACCAGGGTAATTTCTTCATCTGCATCAATAGCATCAATCCTCCCGTGTTTAAATGCATCCTCACCCAAACTTTCTTCATCACCATAGGATTATACCCTAGCAGTCAAACCAACTTTGTATAATCTCTTCAGCCTATGAGTTCTTGACCTATTTTTCCTTTCAAGCTTCTTGACCCTCCATCCACTATTTGTTCAAACCTATCACTCTCTGTGGGTTTAGACAAAAATGCAACCATGTTATGAGTATCCGCAAACTTTAGAGTCGACATTTGTGTTGGGTTTTGATAATAGATGATAAAATTAAGTTAGGGTTTGTGATTATAGAATATTTGAAATAATGAAATCAATTATTTATGGAAAATATTCTTAATTGATTGATTGATTGAAATCCTTAATCGATTTATTTATGGAAAATATCCTTAACAGCTGTAACTTTAACCCATCAGTAGTAACTCAGCAGTAGTAAGTGTATGCCTAGCAGCATTAACTTAGAACCAGCAGTAGTAAGTTATGCCTAGCAGCATTAACTTTGAGTCACCAGTATTAACTCCAATTCCATTTCAAACAGCTTTTCCATCATCAATCTAACACCTTTCTTTGCTTTTTCTGAAAAATGTTAGTCCAAAAACCAAGAAAACACAAGCCATAGCAATTTTCACAATTATCACAGTATTAATTATACCTAACAGTATTAAGTGTAACTAACAGTAGAAACTTAGCAGTATTAAGTATAACTAACAGTACTAATTATACTTAACAGCAAAAACTTTTAATGACATGAATAACAGTACTAACTCATACAAAACTCTACAAAAACATAAAGAGATAAAAGACTTTAAAGATTTAGCATTCCAATACTAGCAATCAAATATTGAAATCTACTTACATCAAAAGCTTTTGTAAGCAAATCTGCAACATTCTTGTCAGTATGGATTTTGACCATTTAAATCAATTTCTTTTCATTGCAATCTCTAATGAAATGATGTCTGATCTCTATATGCTTTGTTTTTTAATGAAAAACAGGATTTTTAATTATGAAAATAGTACTGTTATTGTCAATAAAGATCTTTGTATGCATAAAATTATACCCATATTCAAGTAGTTAATTCTGAATGCAAAGCACTTGTCTACAACAACTTAAAGTAGCTACATATTCAGCTTCTGTTATGGAATTTGCAACAACTGTCTGTTTCTTGCACTGCCATGATATTAGTCTACATCTAAGGAATTGACAACCTCTTGTTGTATACTTCCTATCCAAGCTTGCTCCAGCATAATCACTATCAGTGTATGCTACCAAATCAAAAGAAGAATCTTTTAGATACCATAAGCCTAATTTTGGTTGACCTTTTAAGTACCTAAAATTCCTTTTCACATCATAAAGATGTGAAACCTTTGGATTGACTTGGTATCTAGCACATGCACACACTGCAAACATGATGTTAGGTCTTGAAGATGTAAGATACATCAATGAACCAATCATTGACCTATACATATGAACATCCACTTTTGCACCATCTTCATCCTTGAGCAGAGGCTTTTGAGTTATTCTTTAAAATTTCTTCCATATATTTATCTTGACTAATAAATATGCCATCCTTTTTCTGCTTCACTTGTAATCCCAAGAAGAATGTAAGTTCTACCATAGAACTCATCTGAAATTTGTCATGCATCAACTTCTCAAATGCAATGGATAGCTCCTTCTTTGTTAAACCCAAGATTATATCATCCACATAAACTTGGACCAGCAAAATATCACCTTTGTGCCTTTTGATGAATAAGGTCTTGTCAATTTTCCCTCTTTGAAACCCATTGTCCAACAGATATGTTGACAAGGTTTCATACCAAGCTCTAGGAGCTTGATGTAGTCCATACAGTGCTTTTTCAACCTTGTATACTCTATCAGGAAAGTCTGGATCTTCAAATCCTGGTGGTTGACATACATACACCTCTTCTTTAATCTTTCCATAGAGAAAAACACTTTTTACATCCATTTGATACACCACGAAATCTTTAAATGAAGCATAAGCTAAAAATAGCCTAATTGCTTCAATTTTTGCAACAGGGGCAAAGACTTCATCATAGTCAATATCTTCTTCTTGTGTGTATCCTTGAGCAACCAATCTTGCTTTATTCTTTATCACAATTCCCCTTTCATCCTTTTTATTCCTGAAAACCTATTTAGAGCTTATAGCCCTTTTTCCATTTGGTAAATCCACTAAAGTCCAAACTTCTTGTAACTTGAATTGTAGAAGCTCTTCCTGCATAGCCTCTATCCAGCTTGGATCCTTCAATGCATGAATTACCTTTTTGGGTTCTTCTTGTGATAAAAAATCAAACAAGCAGTTTTGTAGGTCTTTAATGATTTGTTCTTTGTAAATGAGTACTAACAAACCCATGTTCCTCCAAATTCTTTGATATTTTTCTTGTTTATGTAGTTGATTGCAAATCTTTAATCACTTGATCAAGAGGATGATCTTTATGAATTCTTGTAGTTGGATTCGAACTGACTGGATTGTTATAACCAAATTGTTTATGTAACCACATGCACCATCCATCAGCAGTATTAACTTGTAGTATTGTTAATCATATTTCCTTCTCTTGATCTTTACATCTTATTTTTTTTTTTTATTTTTTTTTTGCTTTTATTGATCTTTACAATCTTTATAGCCTAGTGACTTGGATCTCCATCATCCTATGCTGTTCAGGATGGAATACCATGGGCGCTATCGGACAAGAGTTCTTGATGAAGGTATAAGGACATCACACAAAAGAATTCCACAAGAAAAAGTGTCTAATGACATCGAATGACCTGTATATTCTTTGGATTTGGGACGAAATATGGTTGGCCTGTCTGTCATACCAGACTACACTCCAACACCTGCTCACCACCCCACCTGTGCTCACCATCCCCACTGAGCATGCCACTAGCCAAAAAAGCCTTCTTACATCCCCTTTCCCCCCTCCCCCTTGACACTCCGGCTTCTGTCATCCCACTCTTTATGCTTCCGACCTGTATTATCACTTGCTTTTGTACCTACCATAAACCATTAGACTGTGTTTTTGTACTTGTAACCAATTGGCTCATAAGTCATTGTTCTTGTTAGTGCATCAATTTATCAAAATAGCCAATCTTGTAACACACCCCCAAAGTGCGGTCGCAACGGAATATAATTGATTGTGTATCCGGGAGCGTTATTACATTACAGTATTCAATTAGCACAAGATATGAGAAGACCTCAAAAAAAGAGTAGTTACCAAAACACGATACATTGGATTTATTGAAATCGTTTGATACAAAGCACGAAGGCTTAAATAGTTCAACATTTGAAATAAAGATTCTAGATCATAACAATCGTCCCAAAATATAATGACTCTAAATCTTTATGCATGACCTGAGAAAAACATGCTTAAAACGTCAACATAAAGTTGGTGAATTCACAGGTTTATGTAAATGAAATGTTGGACCGTAAGATTTTTAAGTGTATGATAATGCAACATATGCAAACATCACAAATGTAATTATGTTTCCCTAAGCTCATGACACCGAAGCTCGACATGTATGAATGCAATATAAATATTGCCACATTGCCCGTGATGATGTTCTAACCCGCAACATCCGAATCCGACATGGTATACATCCGTTGGTTCACTCCGTGACACCAGTGAGAGCTACTCACCCGGATGGGGATGTTAACCCCAATAGATCTATTTATAACATTCGCGCTCACACAAAGTAATTGACAGTTCATGATAAAGGGCTCAAAGGGTTATCGCTACTTAGGCAAACACGCAATCATGATAAAATGTACACTTACGTCCAATTTGTAAAACAAAGCATGTTTCTCACCCCAAAAGATATAAAACATTTATCCAAAACGAGTAAAAGTGGGGCTATGAACTCACCTCAGTAGATAGTTCCTTGCAGTTGCAAATACACTCAGGTATAGAAAATAGTACGCCGTCAAATACCTAAGTAAATACGGTACGTCTTAGTCCATCACTTTAGAGTATGACACATAAATAAATTACATGACAATGCTTAGTTTATTTAACTTATTATATGTATAATATTATCACTGGTGGTAATAAGTCCATTAAAAGATTAGTTGATTTACTCGTTTGCTCTCGGGAAGGTATACGACTAGAGATAGGTTTCGTTTATAACTGAACATTTCTTAACCCAACCGTTTATGCACCGATAAACCTAGACTTTAAATATACTCGTACTTCTATTATATTAAGCTAGTCCGACACTTCAAGTATTTATAAAAATCATTTAAGTTTTATACCTTGAAGTTCTAAGTTTGGCATTTTTAATCCCTTTAATGATGTTTAGTTAAATTACACTTTTAATCCTCTGACTTCTCAAATTATCACTTTAATCCCCTCAAAGTTACACTTTTAGTCCAACTTAATTCAACACAGCTCCTTAAGTTTGAAATGTGTCAAAAACAGTCCCTAGGCTTGTAAAATCAATATTTTTAGTTTACACCCTCTAGTTTACATTTCGACACATTTAGTCCTTAAACTTGTAAAGACTACATTTTTAACCCGTTTAAGTCCTAACAAGTGGCTATAGGCTTTCCTTAATTCCAATAAGCCATATAAGCTATTTAAGCTTACAAATAAGCTCGGATGAGCTTATTTGGGCTTATTGGGCCTTAAAGTCCATTTAAAAGCCCGATAAGCATTTTAAAGCTCAAAACATTTCTAATTTGGGTCCATTCTCAAAATCAAGTTTTATTAAGTCCACAATTAGTATATAAGCTGTTTAGAGCTTATAAATAATCCGTGATCCCTAATGGGCCTATTGGGCCTTGTGTGTTACTCGAATAGGATTCATAGTCAAAATAGGGTTTGATTTATTTGCGCTAGTTTCCATCGGTTCATGTTCACTTTTAATAAGCCGCATAAGCTCATTTAGCTTATAAATAAGCTACGTCCCCATGGGGGGGTTGATGGGCCGCTAGGTGGGCCTCGTAAATGGGTAACGAGCCCATTTAGCTCAAAACATAACTTAGCAGGCCACTAGTGCAAATTAGGATTTTCAATTCATGCTATTATGACCTTTAGTAACTAAGCAACATTTACTTTGATTTATCACAACTTTCACGTCAAACAGTGGGTACGTCATATGGCTTATATTCGTTTTGTCTTTCGCCAAAGGCGTGACTAGTGCACATTTCCTTCTACGAGCAAACAGTTTTAGTTAACAATTTATATATCAAAACATGTACACATGCATGCGTCAATCTCAGTTAAATGTTTTTAACTTCACAAACTAACACAAAAGTTTCTTAACACAAGTTGTAATTGACATACGTAAATATACGTACTCGCGACGTACATGGTCGTAAATCATGCACATCCTCGTCCTTATGGCTTATGCCACGCATGTATGTCGGGGTTAAAGAGTCGAGTTTACAAGGTCGTTCAAGCCTATGAGTATGTGACATGCATGGTTGGATCCCATGCATGTTCACGTCCTTATGACGTGCACACAGGAACTAACGTGACCCATCTCGCTTATATGTATAACTAGAAGCGAACACGAAATATAAAAGTGAATCGAGATGAGGTCTTACAATGGTCCTAAGAATTTGCGAGAGATGAGTGGCGAGTAAAATGCTTATTCCCGAACCGTATGCACCCTTAGCTTTCAAAAGCTTTAACCAAACCGAACCCGTAACTTGTTTCTTTATCGACCACCTTGCTTGTAATACCCCTTTATTTGTAGTTACTGATTGCGAATTTAATCAAACCAAGAGGAGTGTCCGGTGTGATGTTCTTAGGTGTTGGGTATGCGATTTCAGAAGGCAATCAGTGAGAGCATATGATAGTTGTGAGCTTGAGAAACACTAGCCCAAGATGTCCTTATATACTCAAAAGAATGGCATGCATAGTGTTGTTTCCTGGGGTCACGTTCGTTTGCTAAGCCATTCCTGGCAAAGAATATCTTGGACTTAACATAGTCAATGAACATGGAATAAAAGTTGTTTACTGTTTGTGTTGTGTGGGAAGCAACATTTAGAGAAGTGGCAGCCATAGGATTCTTGTGAGATTGAGGTGTCTATAAAAATAGGATAATGGCTTTATTCAATGAGTATTAGAGTTGTGCTAAGATGGGATTCTTTTTTTTTTTGTACACATTTTTCTATTTGGAAGACACATTGCTGATTTGTGAAGTTGGGTACACATGTACATTAGTCCTTGCCATGCATAAATGTCTTGGTTTAATTTGCTAGCTAAGTCGTTAGAGGAATTGATAACTTGTTTCTCTAGTTGGAGTGATGCCTTGTCTTTTATCAGACAACATTAAAGGATTCTCATTTTCAACCAGGTTATAGTGTGGTTGTTGTATCAGAATTTGTTGTATTTGTTGTTCCGAAGGCTGTTGTTGTTCAGGAGGTTGATATAGCAAGCATTTTCCAAAAGCTTGTCTCCAGCGAGAAGTAGTAAAATTGAAAAAAACCGTCGTTGTGAGAAATAGTAAAAATTGAAAAAATTGTCATTGTCAGCCATCTAGTCTAGACAACAAAGCCAAGGGAAATGAGAATTCAGTTTGGTGAATTTATTTGACAACAAGAAAACAAACACTGAGAAATGGATAATGAGCAAATGTTTTGAAATTGCATGACAAACTAAGCCCTAAAAACAAATTAATGTGGGTGTAAAATTTAATTGTTTGATCTCCCGTTCCATAATTTCAACGGGCTCTTCCACAAATTGGAGTTTATCATCAACATGTAGTCCTTCTAACGGAACAACTAATGGTTCGTCGGAATAACATTTCTTCAAGTTGGATACTTGAAATGTATTGTGAACCCTGCTCAATTCTTGAGGGAGTTCAAGCTTGTATGCAACAGATCCAATCTTTTTCAACACCTTGAAAGGTCCAACATATCGAGGGTTTAACTTCCCCCGTTTGCCAAAACGTACGACCCC
The DNA here is from genome assembly GCA_026074375.1 of Tanacetum coccineum. Classification (NCBI taxonomy): domain Eukaryota; kingdom Viridiplantae; phylum Streptophyta; class Magnoliopsida; order Asterales; family Asteraceae; genus Tanacetum; species Tanacetum coccineum. The sequence continues at coordinate 9,360 of BQNB010058724.1, forward strand.
TTTCCAAGGTGAAACCTTGAGCATAACCCTATCCTCAACTTGGAACTCCATTGGCTTACGCTTTAAGTCGGCATAACTCTTTTGTCGGTCACGATCGGCTTGAATCCTTTGCTTGATCTGAATGATCTTCTCAGTCGTTTCTTGAATTAAATCTAGACCGGTGAGTTAAGCTTCTTCTACTTCGGCCCAACAAACAGGTGAACAACACTTTCGACCGTACAATGCCTCAAACGGTGCTGCCTTGATGCTAGCGTGGTAACTGTTGTTGTATGAAAACTAAACTACTGGCAAATGCTTAATCCAACTATTTCCAAAGTCGATCACACAAGCGCGTATCATATCTTCGAGAGTTTGGATGGTTCTCTTGCTTTGCCTATCAGTTTTTGGATGGTACGCAGTACTCATATCCAAACTAGTACCCAAAGCCTTCTGAAGTGATCTCCAAAAATGTGATGCGAACCTAGGGTCACGATCACAGATGATTGAGACAGGTATCCCATGCCTCGCAACTACCTCCTTTATGTACAACCTTGCCAGCTTTTCCATAGAGTCAGTTTCTCTCATTGGCGTAAATATTGCAGATTCAGTGAGTCGGTCTACAATTACCCAAATAGTGTCATGACCCTGCGGTGACTTAGGAAGCTTGGTGACAAAACCCATGGTGATATTGTCCCACTTCCATTCAGGTATCTTGGGTTGTACCAACAATCCCGACGGTCTTTGATGTTTAGCTTTAACCTTGGCACACGTCAGACATTTGCTAACATAGGTGGCGATGTTGGCCTTCATATTGGGCCACCAATATAGCTTTTTCATGTCTTGATACATTTTGTCCGAACCTGGATGGACAGAGTATTTTGATTTGTGGGACTCGTGCATGATTACGAACCTTAAATCACCATAACATGGCAACCAACTCCTACCATTTAAGTACAGGGTTCCGTCCACATGGGGTTCCAACCTTTCCTTTGGTATATCCTTCCTGATCATACGTCCTACATCTTCATTCTTGATGTTCTCCGGCTTTTGTGCTTCTATTTGAGCTTCCAAAATTTGTTTAGGGAGGTTCAAACCAATTGTCATGACCAAAGCTTGAACTCGTAATGGCTCAATCCGTTCTTGACGGCTTAAGGCATCGGCTACTACGTTTGCCTTCCCTGGGTAATAACGAATTTCACAGTCGTAATCACTGAGCAACTCTAACCAACGACGTTGCCTCATGTTCAACTCCTTTTGATTGAGAAT
>BQNB010058724.1:11773-33200 GCA_026074375.1 Tanacetum coccineum
GTCATAAGAAACAATCGGCTGTAGTTATACCCGATGGGAAGCTAAGGGACGAGATTAAAGTTTCGGTTGCTAGAAAATTGTTACCTCTCTATCGCGAATTTTATAATGAGAAGAGTAGCGAGTTACGAAATGATAAGAAGTTTTCAGGAGCTGTAAAGTATGCCCCGGAGGATATGCGCAACGCCCTCTCGGATTTGTTTTTCGGGTCGGGTTATGGTAGCACGTCGACGTCCGTTTCGTCGTCAGAGTCGCGGACATCATTTTCACGATGAAGGATGTGAATGTGAAGATGTTGTGTCTAAAGGTTGTTTTCGGGTACCTTTGGATTTCAAGAGGGTTGTTCCTGTAAATTCGATTAATCCTTTGCTAATGGGAATATGAAATACATTTTTACTGATTCCTTAGTTATGAACTTTTAATTAAGATTAGTTATTTAGATGTTTCACTCAATTATTTTTATAGTTTGACAATGTTATGTGTACAGTGGTGGCTTAAGGGTAAAGCAAGTAAAGTTAGGGCTTTAGGCCCTCAATTTTTTAAGGCCTCATAATTTCTAAGATTTCGTATATATATAAAGCTAGTCACATGTTTTTTGTCGTCATCTTTGGAGATCCGATTATTCAAGGCCCCAATTAGTCAATAAATATGAAATAATCAAAGTTTTTGGCTTTTTTTTCTTTCTATTTTTCATTTTTTTAGCATACGAGTTGCAGAAGTTTAAGCCCAAATATATTAAGTATATAAAGAACCAAAGGTTAAATTAAGTCGTGTGATAATAAACATTTAACCATTTACATTGATTGATGAATCGACGTTTACTTTTTCACACCCACAAACATACTTTCACTCTATATAGCTTTCTCTCATCTACTCATGTATCATTCTTCAATCGAAAGTTTCTTTTAAGGATGTTTTAGTTTTCGCTAAAAAAACAAATGTGTAACGAAAATTGAAAGGAAAACGAGTTGTTTGTAGAAATAGAAAGTATGATGATGATGTTGATAATGAAACTATAAAAACAAGCGAAAGAGACTTTTAAAACCGAGTATTTCTTTTGAAGATCAAGCTATTTCATCACTTGAAAGTAAATTTGATCAATTTAAATTGTATAAGGTATCTTTAGTTTACTACTATTTAATAGTAAAAATTTAAAATCCCAAGATAATAACAAGCTAAAAATATAGTTGTTTGAACCTTAAAAGGTCTTTAAGTCATATTATAACAATTGTTTGGGTATTAACGATATAAACATATTTTTGAAACTAAGAGTGTTTAGGGAAGTTATACGTGTGAAGACTTGATACATATTTTGATCTACATAATCAAATTATATATAAACTATTTCCGTAATACTTGAATGGTGTACAGAATTTAGGAGAAAAAAGTATTTCAAAGCTAAAGCTAAATAAATGTTATCAACGATCTAAAGTGTTACCAAAAGATTAGATTTATTAGCTCAATCATCAATTGAAAAACAAATTATCAATAGAAAATAAAATATTATACTATATTGATTTCGAGAAAATAATAAAAAGATTTCATATAAAAACTTGAAAAAGAAAATTTTATATAAACGATTTTTCGACAGGTTACTTTGATAAAAAGGCCCCGTCTTAGGACTTCGCTTTAAGCCTCCGAAGAGATTGAGCCGCCGCTGCCTGCATCTAATGGGTACATAGTGCAAATAACAGAGAAACCCTAATGAATATCATCTCCTAATATTAACTTCAATCATTATCATCGGTTCATCACATTTAGTTGTTGGCTAGTTAAAGGTAATACTTTGAATTATTGATTAAGATTCTTCATTTGGTTGTGTTTATATTAGATGTTATAATTCAGTTACGAATTTATTTGCTTACAAGTTACGAATCTACATAAGATAGCAAAGTAATTTATCACATATGTTTTATATTATTTTGGTTGGGATGTTAAAGTATTCATCATAATAACTCCAAAGTTTAATCATTATGTTCTAGGTTGCATCGTACAGTCTTTGTGTGAGTTTTGCTTTTTCACGTTGTAGTTTATGCCATTGGCTTACTTATACATATATCTTTTGAAAAAATATATTTAATCTGACTATCTATAAAAACATTTGTAGTAGTGATGAATTTTTTGTACTTGTATCTAAATTTTGCTTGTTTCAAGGGCCTATTTTTCGTGATTGCCTAGGGTGCTCGAAATCCACGGGACGGCCATATAATCCTAATGAATTTTGTTGTCTCTCACTTTGTTTACAACCGCCACTAGATCATCTTGCTACCCGAAGGTTAGCTTTTAGTTTAAGTTTACTTGTTTCATTTTGATTCTAAGGCTTTGGTTTGTTTTTTGTAGATCATGAGACTTCTGCTTGTCTTTACTTGTGGATATAACAGATTGGGCAGTGTCAAAAGGGTAAAATCTTTTGAGCTCTTTTAATGCTGTTTATAAATTGAACATGTTAGTTAAAAGATTGGTTTGGTTTATAAAAGTTGTATAACTTTGACTTATGTGTAATATTTTACCAAACATTACGTAATTAAAGTGTTATGTAACTTTGACTTATGTGTAATCTAGTAACTACAATGATCAGTTTTGATCTCTTGTTTAAACAAGTTTTTTTTTAAAGTTTTGAATGATACTTTTCAAGTGTTAAACCATAAATAAACAATTCAGTCTTCATTTGTTAATGGTCTTCTTTTACCATCTTCTTGTTGTAAATGTGGGTTTTACTTTTGCAGAACTATTTCGGTACTTGCATTTTCTCATTTTTGTCTCATGGATGCTATCCAACACCTTGTTACGAATCCAATGATGGGAAAGATATGATGTCAACCTGTGGTTTAGACTACCTTCATAATATGGTTAGTCTTTAATTACATAATTGCGATATTCGGTTTTTACATGTTGATGTGGTTTAATATAAGATTAGATATGCATATATGGTATGGCGATTTGAAGCAACATCCCAATTTTTAAACGTTGGGTGTTTTGAAAGATTTTTTTCTAAACGGTACCAACATTACTTTCTTGGTTATCCTTTCCCCTAACTTATATTTATTGATTAAATCATCTCATTCAGATCTTATAATCGTGAAATTGTATGAATATTCATATGTGCAATTATTGTAGTACCGAGTCGACGTCACAAGTCTAAATAGTTTGTTTTGGATTTAAACAATTTTGGGGCATTAGGTTGAGAGTGAGTACAAATATTTTCGAGCTATTGAACCATTGTGTGTCTGTACATCTTGCGAGCAAAAATGTAGTTTTTCTTTGGTATAAAATGTTCCCTACAAACCACACCAAAATATACGAAAATGATTAGAAAAACTCACACGTGAGTTGCACAGATAATGAATTTCTTACTATACCAATGTGATACATAGATAATTAATTCCATTTTATTACCTAACAACATTTGTCACCATCACATCTTAGATGTAGATTCATAATCAAAAACCAGAATTTAACATACGGAAATTAGCTGCTAGCTAGTCTTTGGAATTGCGTTTTGGAGAAGATCGACCGACTGTTGCATTCGCAATAAGAGCGATTGTCAACGTCGAGAGATTCAAAATTTTGAAAGAAGGGGATCGAGAAGTCCTCCTTAACCAAGCTTGATGCCGCATCTTTTCTGATGAAGCATGCAAAAACCCGCCTGCCTCAACAACATCTTCATCTAAACACAAATCATATGTCTTCCTAATAATCGCATGAACCAATACCACCACCCAACCCCATATAACAATTATAGATTCATAGCACATGTCAAACAACAATACGTTGGTGGTTGTGTATAACAAAGAAAATATTTCAACAATAAAATATCTCTGGCAACGAAACACTTTACTACAAAAATAAGTCGAAACATAAATAATCCATCCAAAGGCCCTAATGTGCAAACTTATGTGGTCGTTGCAATGACAAAGATAAATACTTTGAACATAAGACATTTGGTACACACGTTAAGGATTAAAGTTCAAACACCACAATATAATCAAACACAAGGAACAGAAAGAAGGTAATAACATATTCTATTCATAATACCGAACAATTAAATCACGATTGTTACTAAAATAATGAGTAAAAATGTCGCTTTTGAAGGAATTGCAAAACCGAAAAAGCCCACGGAAGGACTTGAGCCATACAGAGCTCATCCTACGTTGGTCGTCCCAAGTATGAAGCAATCCCACATGTGGAGTCCTTAAGCTATGTGTGTCCCCTGACAGCACCATGATAGCTAACCTAAAGCAATCATTAAGGTTTAATAGCAATACATATGAAAGCAATATATAAGTATGCATGAAAATCCAAACTGAATTACCTTTTATTCTTAAAATATATTCATTATACTTTAGTAATGCAGAATCATATGGTAAATCTTGCCTCAATACTTGTATAATATCTTTCATTGTTTAATATACATCACTTATCAATCCATGAAAAAAAAACTTGTCCTCCAACATCGTTAGTATCATCGAGAATTAAACGTTCCGCGCGTGAGACCTCGTCGATATGCGTTATTAAGTTCCGCTTGAAGCGCAAGAAGTCGTAAACACTAAGTGTGTACCAAATACTTTTTCTTTTACACACCATGTAAATCATATGACTTCTAATAAAATTCGAAGACCAGTATCCAATGAAATTATAAAGTTGATTTATTTGTTGTGCGTACAATGGTGGAAAGATTTTTAACGCATCACTCACATGTTTCATATATACGATACGTTGCCAGTAATTATTCAAAACTTCACTGAGGTTTGGTCTGCATAGGATTACATATTATCGATTAGACCTCATCTTCCTAAAGATCTATTTGTCTGAATTGAAAACAATGAATTTTTGTATCTATGTAATCATCTTATAAACCATAGTTAAAAACCAAAATATATGGGTCTAGCTATGTAATCTAAACAGAATTCACTTCACTTCAGAAAGCTCCGGAGGTAGATTATAAATATCTTGATAGAGGTCATTATCGGGAATGTGTTCGTCATTGAATTGATATGTACCTAGAGTAAAACATGAGAGTAACGTTCTTACATAACAGTCTATGTCCAATCTATTATGAATAAATAAAAAGGGTGAAAATATATTAGATTATTCCACAAATTAGCCAAGAAGTATTTGAGATGGCTTATTAAGCAAATGCTTTTTAGTTGAATTAAGATAAGCACTTTAGGAAACAATGTTTGATTTGATTAATTTGTAATAAATCAATAATACTTGCCTGTTAATTAGAAGAATAAGCAATTTATACACCCTAAGTAAAAACTAATAAAAAAAGTTTAAGTTAGATACTTGCCTCTTGATTCTTCGGTTAACATTCCACTTTTGCCAAACCTACAAATTTTTGAGTCCTCATTATCGGTTATTAAGATGTTAGAGGTGTTAAGGTTATTGTGGCTTATATCTTTGCTACGGATGTGAATTAGTCCTCAAGTTATTCCTCTGCAGTTACAAAAAATAAATATATGTATTTGAAAAGGTCCAAATTATCAATATTATTTATAATACATCAGAAAAGTATCTCACATGATGCGTCCATGAAGTGCCAAAACGATGCATTTGGAAGAAATGCATAGGATGTTCGAAAATGTTCGCACAAGGCTCAAAAGCGAATTTGCATGTGTCATCATCTAATTCGGCTTCATAAAATCTAACCACATTGTTGCAAGCGTTTGTTAGCCAAAGATTTTTATAGATCTGTGAGTAGCCTTGATGCTTGTATGATACTTTAACCACTACGTCCACTCTCTCAAATAACCCCTCAACACACAAGAGAGTTTTCTCTCTCTTTTATTTCAAGGTTTTCGTGTATGACTATGTGATTTATTGACCTTGTATGACTGAATTCTATATCTTCCAGAGTTTTGTAATAAAAAGCGCGGATATTCAAGTCATATTTACACTCATTTAGGAATTGATCCATGTTAAGTGTATGATATACCGAACATGGCATACGATCAGTTTATTCTAAGTCTAATGAACGGCTAGCAAAATATTAGCTTCCAGAAATCTTTTAGTTAGCTTTTATTATTTTAAAGGTATTTATTTGAGATGATGTTGCAGCCCCATTTTCGGGGTAGCATTAAAAATTCTTCGGCGTCATAACAACACCACTCCAGCATGATAATAACCAAGACGTTCCTCAAGAAAAACTCGTTTATGTGGCCGATTTGAGAAGAAAATTGATCAACATTACAAAGTTAATTAACAGTAAAAATTAAAAGCTATGATCAAATGGATAAACCAAAAATAAAAGAAATGGATAGTCGCCAGATCGGAGCTGACGAAGAAGAAAGTGTGTTATGTTTCCTTCAAAAGAAATTGGCGCACATTATATGTAAGTTTACCCATTTACCATTTTCACGGCCTAGTCCAGTTTAGAGTAAATAATTTCTTTTTACTGAGTGTGTTATGTTTTCGATCAAAAAAAAGAGTGTGTTATGTTTTTCTATTCTATAACATTTTTCAATTATTAGTTTATGCTTCCAAAATTTGAGATTTTATTTATTTAGAAATATATTTTTAAACGAAATAAAAACATAACTAAACAAAATTTGAAACTTAATACACTGAATATTGTTTTTAAAGTCTGAAAGTTCATAAGCAAAAATCTTACATACAAAACTACAAATAGAATCCCAAAAATATAGTTAAATCATCCATAAGAGAACAGGAATTGAACAAACACTACCAATAAGAGAATAGGAAAACATATTTCTAAACAAATACAAACTTAAATTTGGGATGCATAAACTAATAATTGGATAATGTTATAGAATAAAAAACATAACACACTCTTTTTTTGAACGAAAACATAACACATTTGCCAATTATTAGTTTATGCATCTAATATTTGAGATTTTGTTTGTTATGAAATATCTTTTTAAACAAAATAAAAACATAACTAAACGAAATTTGAAACTTAATACAATGAATTTCGTTTTTAAAGTCCAAAAGTTCATAAACGAGAATCTTAGATACAAAATTATGAATAGAATCCCAAAAATATAGTTAAATCATCCGTAAGAGAACATGAATTGTACAAACCTACTAATAAGAGAACATGAAAACATATTTCTAAACAAACAAAACCTTAAATTTTAGATACATAACTAATAATTGGCAAATGTTATAGAATAAAAAACATAACACACTGTTTTTAACGAAAACATAACACTGTCAGTAACAAGAAATTATGTAGTCTAAACTGGACTCGGCCTTGAAAATGGTAAATGGGTAAACTCACATCTAAAGTCCACCTATTTCTTTTGAACGAAAACATAACACGCTTTCTTCTTCGTCAGCTTCAACCTGTTTAATACTACTGGAGACTATCCCTTTTTTTATTTTTTATTTATCCATTTGATAATAGCTTTTAACTTTTACTGTTAATTAACTTTGTAATGTTGGTCATTTTTCCTCTCAGAAACTGCAACTTAGATGCGTTTTTCTTAAGGAACGTCTTGGTTATTATCATGCCGGAGTGTAGTTGTTATATGCCGAAGAATTTTTCAATGCCAACCTTGAAAATAGGGCTGCAACATCATCTAAAATAGATACCTTTAAAATAATCAAATATAACTACAAGATTTTAGCATCCGAATGATATTTAGAATTCTCAAAATATACAGCATATTTTGGTAGCCGTTCATTAGAGTTAGAAGAAACTGAACATATGCCATCTACGACATATCATACACTTAACATGGATCAATTCCTAAATAAGAGTAAATATAACTTGAATATCCATGCTTTTTGTTACGAAACTCTAGAAGATATGGAATTCAATCATACAGGGTCAAGAAATGAGATATTCATACATGAAAACCTTGTAATAAAAGAGTGAGAAATCTCTCTTGTGTGTTGGGGGGTTATTCGTGGGAGTGGACGTAGCAGTTAAAGTGTCATACAAGCATCAAGGCTACTTACAGATCTACAAAAATCTTTGGCTAACAAACTTTTGCAACAATGTGGTTAGATTTTATGGAGCCAAATTTGATGACAACACATGCAAATTCGCTTTTGAGCCTTGTGCGAACACTTTGAAACATCATATGCATTTCTTCCAAATGCATCATTTTGGCACTGCATGGCCGCATCTTGTGAGGTACTTTCATGATGTATGATAAATAATATTCAAAATTTAGACCTTTTCAAATATCATATATTTGTTTTTTATAACTACAGAGGAATAACTTTAGGACTAATTCACATCCATAGTAAAGATATAAGCCACAATAACCTTAACACCTCTAACATCTTGATAATCGATGATGAGGACTCAAAAATGTATGGGTTTGGCAGCAGTGGAATGTTAACCGAAGAATCGAAAGGCAGGTATCTAACTTTAACTTTTTTTATTATTTTTTACTTAAGGTATTTGAAATTGCTTATTCTTCTAATTAAGAGTCACGTATTATTGATTTCTTACCAATTAAGCAAATTAAATTCTATTTCCTAAAGTGCTTATCTTAATACAACTTTAAAGCACTTGCTTAATTAGCCATCTCAAATACTTCATGGCTATTTTAGGGAATGAATTTATATATTTTCACCCAATCTGTTTATTCATAATAGATTGGGACATATATTGTTATGTAAGAACGTTACTCTTATGTTTTACTATGGGTTCATATCAATTCAATGACGAACACATGCCTAATGATAACCCCTATCAAGATATTTATAATCTACCTCCGGAGCTTTCTCAAGTGAAGTGGATTCTGTTTAGATTGCAAGATCACCAAAGACAAGGGAGGTATGACACATAGCTAAACCCGTATATTTTTGTTTTTAACTGTGATTTGTAAGATGATTATATATATACAAAAAATCCGTGTTTTTAATTTACACAAATAGATCTTTTAGGAGATGTGGTCTAATCGATAATATATAATCCTATGCAGGCCAAACCTCTGGGAAGTTTTGAATAATTACTGGCTATATGATTGTGATAAACGTATCGCATATATGAAACATGTGAGTGATGCGTTAAAAATCTTTTCACCGTTATACGCACAACAAATAAATCAACTTTATAATTTCGTTGGATACTGGTCTTCGAGTTTTAGTGGAAGTTTTATGATTTACATGGTGCGTAAAAGAAATGGTATTGGGTATAAAATGTAGTGTTTACGACCTCTTGGGCTTCACGCGGAACTTAATAACGCATATCGACAAGGTCCCACGGGCCAAACGTTTAAATCTTGGTGATACTAACGATGTGTTGGAGGCAAAGTCTCATTTTTTTCATGGATTGAAACATTGTGTGTCTGTATATCTTGCGAGCAAAAATGTAGTTTTTCTTTGGTATAAAAATGTTCCCTACAAACCACACCAAAATATACGGAAATGATTACAAAAACTTACATACGAGGTGCACAGATAATTAATTTCATACTCTACCAATGTGATGCACAGATAATTAATTCCATTTTATTACCTAACAACATTTGTCACCATCACATATTTGATGTGGACTCATAATCAAAAATCAGAATTTAAGAAATGGAAATTAGTTGCTAACCGGTCTTTGGAATTGCGTTTTGGAGAAGATCGACTAACTGTTGCATTCATGATAAGAGCGATTGTCAACGTCAAGATATTCAAAATTTTGAAAGAAGGGGATCAAGAAGTCCTCTTTAACCAAACTTGATGCCACATCTTTTGTGAAGCATGCAAAAACCCGCCCGCCTCAACATCTTCATCTAAACACAAATCATTTGTCTTCCTAATAATCGCATGAACCAAGACCACCATCCAACCCCATATAACAATTATAGATTCGTAGCACATGTCAACAATACGTTGGTGGTTGTATATAACAAAGAAAATATTTCAACAATAAAATATCTCTAGCAATGGAACACTTTACTACAAAAATAAGTCAAAACATAAATAATCCATCTAAACGCCCTAATGTGCAAACTTATGTGATCAATATTGTTGCAATGACAAAGTTAATACATAGAACATAAGACATTAGGTGCACACGTTAAGGATTAAAGTTCAAACACCACAATATAATCTATTTTGAGGAAGTGCAAAACTAAAAAAGCCCACAAAAGGACTTGAGCCATACAGAGCTCGTCGTCCCAAGTTTGAAGAAATCCCACATGTGGAGTCCTTAAGCCTTGCGTGTCCCCTGACAGCACCATGATAGCTAAGCTAAAGCAATCATTAAGGTTTAATAGCAATACATATGAAAGCAATATATAAGTATGCATGAAAATCCAAACTGAATTACCTTTTATTCTTAAAGTATATTCATTATACTTTCATAATACAGAATCATATGGTAAATCTTGCCTCAATCCTTGTATCATATCTTTCATTGTCTAATATACTTCGCTCATCAATCCATGAAAAAAAACTTGGCCTCCAACAGATCGTTAGTATCATCGAGAATTAAACTTTCCATGCTTGGGACCTCGTCGATACGCGTTATTAAGTTCTGCATGAAGCGCAGGAGGTCGTAAACACTAAGTGTTTACCAAATACTTCTTCTTTTACACACAATGTAAATCATAAGACTTCTGATGAAATTCAAAGACCAGTGTCCAATGAAATTATAAATTTGATTTATTTGTTGTGCGTGCAATGCTAGAAAGATTTTTAACGCATCACTCACATGGTTCATATATGCGAGATGTTTATCACAATCGTATAGCCATTAATTATTCAAAACTTTACTGAGGTTTGGTCTGCATAGGATTACATATTATCGATTAGACCTTATCTTCTAAAAATCTATTTGTCTGAATTGAAAACAGTGATTTTTTGTATCTATGTAATCATCTTATAAATCACAGTTAAAAACCAAAATATATGGGTCTAGATGTGTATCATACCTCCCCTAGTATTTAGTGATCTTGTAACCTAAACAGAATCCACTTCACTTCAGAAAGCGCTAGAGGTAGATTATAAATATCTTGATAGGATCGGGCATGTGTTCGTCATTGAATTGATATGTACCTAGTGTAAAACATGAGAGTAACATTCTTACATAACAGTCTATGTCAAATCTATTATGAATAAACAGAAAGGTTGAAAATATATAAATTTATTCCACAAATCAGCCAAGAAGTATTTGAGATGGCTTATTAAGCAAGTGCTTTTAAGTTGCATTAAGATAAGCACTTTAGGAAACAGTGTTTGATTTGATTAATTTGTAATAAATCAATAATACTTGCCTGTTAAATAGAAGAATAAGCAATTTTAAACACCTTTATGTAAATAATAATAAAAAAAGTTTAAGTTAGATACTTGCCTCTCGATTCTTCAGTTAACATTCCATTGATGCCAAACCCACAAAATTTGAGTCCCCATCATTGGTTATTAAGATGTTAGAGGTGTTAAGGTTATTGTGGCTTATATCTTTGCTACGGATGTAAATTAGTCTTGAAGTTATTCCTCCGCGGTTACAAAAAACAAATATATGATATTTGAAAAGGTCTAAATTATCAATATTATTTATCCTACATTGGAAAAGTACATCACATGATGCGTCCATGAAGTGCCAAAACGATGCATTTGTAAGAAATGCATATGATGTTTCAAAGTGTTCGCATAAGGCTCAAAAGCGAATTTGCATGTGTCTTCATCAAATTCGGCTCCATAAAATCTAACCATATTGTTACAAGCGTTTGTTAGCCAAAGATTTTTATAGATCTGTGTGTAGCCTTGATGCTTGTATGATACTTTAACTGTTATGTCCACTCCCTCAAATACCCCCCAACACACAAGAGAGTTTTCTCTCTTTTATTATAAGGTTTTCATGTATGACTATCTGATTTCTTGACCTTGTATGATTGAATTCCATATCTTCTAGAGTTTCATAATAAAAAGCACGGACATTCAAGTTATATTTACACACATTTAGGAATTGATCCATGTTAAGTGTATGATATACCGTACATGGCATACGATCAGTTTATTCTAAGTCTAATGAACGACTAGCAAAATATGTTGTATATTTTGAGAAACCAAATACCATTCGCTTCCTGAAATCTTTTTGTTAGCTTTGATTATTTTAAAGGTATTTATTTGAGATGATGTTGCAGCCCCATTTTCGGGATAGCATTAAAAAATTCTTTGGCATATAACAATTCCAGTCCAGCATGATAATAACCAAGACGTTCCTCAAGAAAATCGCGTCTAGGTGGCCGATTTGCGAGGAAAATTGATCAGCATTACAAAGTTAGCTAACAGTAAAAATTAGAAGCTATGATCAAATGGATAAACCAAAAATAAAAGATACAAATAGTCGCGAGTAGTATTAAACAGATTAGAGCTAACGAAGAAGAAAGTGTGTTATGTTTTCCTACAAATGAAATAGGCGCACGTTATATGTGAGTTTACCCATTTACCATTTTCACGGCCAAGTCCAGTTTAAAGTATATAATTTCTTTTTACTGAGTGTGTTATGTTTTCGATCAAAAAAAAGTGTGTTATGTTTTTTTATTCTATAACATTTGCCAATTATTAGTTTATGCATCCAAAATTTGAGGTTTTATTTATTTAGAGTTATGTTTTTAAACGAAATAAAAACATGACTAAACGAATTTTGAAACTTAATACACATAATATTGTTTTTAAAGTCTGAAAGTTCATAAGTGAAAATCTTAGATACAAAACTACCAATAAAATCCTAAAAGAATAGTTAAATCATCCGTAAGATAACAGGTTTTGAACAAACCCTAATAATAAGAGAATAGGAAAACATATTTCTAAACAAATAAAAACTCAAATTTTGGATGCATAAACTAATAATTGGCAAATGTTATAGAATAAAAAACATAACACTCTTTTTTTGATTGAAAACATAACACATTTGCAAATTATAGGTTTATGCATCTAACATATGAGATTTTATTTGTTTAGAAATATGTTTTTAAACAAAATAGAAACATAACTAAATGAAATTTGAAACTTAATACAGTGAATATCGTTTTTAAAGTCCAAAAGTTCATAAACGAAAATCTTAGATACAAAAGTATAAATAGAATCCCAAAAATATAGTTAAATTATCCGTAAGAGAACAGGAATTGTACAAACCTACTAATAAGAGAACCTGAAAACATATTTCTAAACAAATAAAACCTCAAATTTTAGATACATAAACTAATACTTGGCAAATGTTATAGAATAAAAAAACATAACACACTCTTTTTTTAACGAAAACATAACACAGTCAGTAACAAGAAATTATGTAGTCTAAACTGGACTCGGCCTTGAAAATGGTAAATGGGTAAACTCACATCTAAAGTCCACCTATTTCTTTTAAACGAAAATATAACACGCTTTCTTCTTCGTCAGCTTCAACCTGTTTAATACTACTGGCGACTATCCATTTCTTTTATTTTTGGTTTATCCATTTGATCACAACTTTTAACTTTTACTGTTAGTTAACTTTGTAATGTTGATCATTTTTCCTCTCAGAAACTGCAACTTAGATGCGTTCTTCTTAAGGAACGTCTTGGTTATTATCATGCTAGAATGGAGTTGTTATATGCCGAAGAATTTTTCAATGCTAACCTCGAAAAAGAGGCTGTTTCATCATCTAAAATAAATACCTTTAAAATAATCAAATATAACTACAAGATTTTAGGATCCGAATGGTATTTAGAATTCTCAAAATATAAGCATATTTTGCTAGCCGTTCATTAGACTTAGAAGAAACTGAACGTATGCCATCTACGATATATCATACACTTAACATGGATCAATTCCTAAATATGTGTAAATATAACTTAAATATCCGTGTTTTTTGTTACGAAACTCTAGAAGATATGGAATTTAATCATACAAGGTCAAGAAATCAGATAGTCATACATGAAAAGCTTGTAATAAAAGAGTGAGAAATCTCTCTTGTGTGTTGGGGGGTTATTTTAGGGAGTGGACGTAGCGGTTAAAGTGTCATACAAGCATCAAGGCTACTTACAGATCTATAAAAATCTTTGGCTAACAAACTTTTGCAAAAATGTGGTTAGATTTTATGGAGCCAAATTTGATGATTACACAAGCAAATTTGCTTTTGAGCCTTGTGCGAACACTTTGGAACATCATATGCATTTAGAATAAATGCATCGTTTTAGCACTATGTGGCCGCATCTTGTGAGCTACTTTCACGATGTATGATAAATAATATTCATAATTTAGACCATTTCAAATATCATATATTTGTTTTTTACAACTACAAAGGAATAACTTTAGGACTAATTCACATCTATAGCAAAGATATAAGCCACAATAACCTTAACACCTCTAACATATTGATAACCGATGATGAGGACTAAAAAATGTATGGGTTTGGCAACAGTGGAATGTTAACCGAAGAATCGAGAGGCAAGTATCTAACTTAAACTTTTTTTATTATTTTTTACTTAGGATATTTGAAATTGCTTATTTTTCTAATTAAGAGGCTATGTATTATTGATTTCTTACAAATTAAGCAAATTAAATTCTATTTCCTAAAGTGCTTATCTTAATGAAACTTAAAAGGACTTGCTTAATAAGCCATCTCAAATACTTCTTGGCTAATTTGGGGAATGAATTTATATATTTTCGCCCCAATCTGTTTATTCATAATAGATTGGGACATAGATTGTTATGTAATAACGCTACTCTAATATTTTACTCTGGGTACATATCAATTCAATGACGAACACATACCCGATGATGACCCCTATCAAGATAGTTATAATCTACCTCCAGAGCTTTCTGAAGCGAAGTGGTTCTGTTTAGATTGCAAGATCACCAAAGACTAGGAAGGCATGACACATAGCTAGACCCGTATATTTTGGTTTTTAATTATGATTTGTAAGATGATTATATATATACAAAAAATCCATGTTTTCAATTTACACAAATAGATCTTTTAGAAGATGTGGTCTAATCGATAATATATAATCCTATGCAGACTAAACCTCAGGGAAGTTTTGAATAATTACTATTGTGATAAACGTCTCGCATATATGAAACATATGAGTGATGCGTTAAAAATCTTTCCACAGTTGTTTGCACAACAAATAAATCAACTTTATAATTTTGTTGGACACTGGTCTTTGAGTTTTACTGGAAGTTTTATGATTTACATGGTGCGTAAAAGAAATGGTATTGGGTATAAAATGTAGTGTTTACGACCTCTTGGGCTTCACGCGTAACTTAATAATGCATATCGACGAGGTCCCACAGGCGAAACGTTTAATTCTCGGTGATACTAACGATGTGTTGGAGGCTAAGTTTCATTTTTTTCATGGATTGATGAGCGATGCATACCGGACAAGGAAAGATATGATACAAGGATTGAGGCAAGATTTACCATATGATTCTGCATGACTAAAGTATTACGAATATATTTGAAGAATAAAAGGTAATTCAATTTGGATTTTCTTGCATATGTATATATTTCTTTCATATATTTCTTTCAGATTTGGCCTCTATGCTTTTTTTCATCGGGTTTGGTCCTTGATTGGTTTCAACATTCTGCATAAACTACCAAACTTATATTGGACAGGAGAAGGTCTCCATTACAGGAGCTTTTTTAATCCATAGACAACCATGCATCGCCTTTTTGTCGCAAGCATCACCCCACCCATATTCAACATCAACAGTATAAAACAAAGACTCATCAAAACCTGTTATGCCTCCTCCCATACCGAATTCCTAGCCAAACACCCTTCACCGTTATGGTTGAATCCTTCATTTTTTTGTCTCACTCCCTTTTAAACAAAACGAAGATGTCAACCCCACAAAAGCAAGTCACCCGGGAATGAACCCTGAACATTACCAACTTACTAAAGAAGAGTGTGAACAAATGGTTTCCCAAGGCATCATTGAACCCACTACCTCACCATGGGCATGTGAAGCTTTTTATGCCAATAAGAGAAGCGAACAAGTTCGTGGAAAACTAAGATTGGTTATTAATTATCAGCCTCTAAATCATTTTTTAGCTGATGATAAATTCCCACTCCCGCAAAAGAAATCCTTGTTTTAGCACTTGGCAGATGCTAAGGTTCTTTCTAAGTTTGATCTCAAATCTGGATTTTGGCAATTAGGTATCAAGCCTGAAGATAGACCAAAAATAGCGTTTTGTATACCAGATCATCATTACCAGTGGAAAGTAATGCTGTTTGGTTTTAAAATGACACCATAGTTTCCAAAAGAAATTAAACATTTTGAGCCAATCCTCGCCATTTCACGGTTTACATTGTGTATTCTCCTGTTATCTCGGTGAACAGTTCTCATGCAGAATTACTTCAAAGTTCCATTCTCTAGTCGCCAAAGTATGGATTTGTTAAAGAGAAGAAGATGGAAAGTTGGTGGGTGGAACTACAATCCAGTTTCCTTGGAATGAAATTTTCCGCGGAAAAATTACCTAGCCCCAACCACATGTGGCCCAAGAATTACTAAAGTTCTCGGATGAATTATCTTCACAAAAGATGATTCAACAGTTTCTTGGGTTAGTCAACTATATGGCAGATTTCTTGCCAAAATTGTCACATCATACTGCCTTGTTGTTTCCCATGTTAAAAAAGAATCCCCAGTGGACGTCAAGACAAACTGAAGCGTTTGGAAGATAAGCAAATCAAGTGCCAAGCAGAAGAAAAAAGATGCCTCCATAAAGATTCCCTGCTTCTCAGAAAAAAAGAATCCTGCAAACAGATGCAAGTGATGGTGTTGGGAGCAGTCCTATGTTTCTAGATAATAATAATAAAAGACGGTTTAGTGGATACAAGTGTGGCAGTTTAAAGCATCTGGCAGCATTTATCACTCCACGTTTAAGAATCCTTGCAGTAATCTAATATTGTATATGTTTCGGGTTTAATCCCAAGCAAAACCCGAGCCCGGGTCCTAGTTAAATATCCCGCGCGTCACTTTTAAGTGTCGGGGTATATAAGGAACTTTTCCACTTGGAAAAGTTAGTTGTTCATTTTCTAAAATATATCTTTTCTCATTTCTCTCTCAACTCTCTCTCTTTTCTCTCTCTAAACAACTCACACTCTTTCTCATTTCTAGTTCCGATTTCGAGTTTGATTATATGAAGTGAAGTGTTACGGGATCCTACAATTGGCATCAGAGCTACGTGTGGATTCGTGGTTGATTCGTGTGGTAAAACAAGCTCAAATTCGTGGCTTATATTGTGACAAAAAACCCACGGCTCAAAATTTTTTTTGGGGCTTATTTGTTGGTTAATCTTGTTCTCTACTTGTTCTACACATCAAAGAGGCTAGGTTGTATCAATTTCGTGGGTTATACAAGCTCCAAGCTCGAATTATAAGCTTTAAAAGGTTAGTGTTCTTCGTGGAGGGTTGCTTCATTTTGGACGATTCTCAAAGAAATACGAGTTAAGGTGTGTTTAAAATTGATATACACACTTAATATTGTATGTTCTAGCCTTTGTTCGTGGTTAATAAGCTCATTTAGTGAAAACTTGCAAAATTCGTACTTGCATTCTTCGTGGCGGTTTGACAGAAAAGGGACAAGATCCACGATTTAAGGAAAAAGTCAACGGCGGTTTGTTGACCAAAACAGCGAGTTGCTAAAAAACAGCGAGTTGCTAAGTAATGTTTTGAAGGCCAGGATCTTTCCTACCACCTAGAGCCGTTAATGATGACGGATCAGTTATGTACCATGCCCCATATTGCTTTATTCATGACTGGTACAAGGTTAACCCATCCAGCAGAAGGTGTGAAAGAAAACTCCGAACCCTTTATGCAGACACAAGAAGTTTGATGGCAAGAGCAAATGGCGTTGATCCAGACAAGATTCCATATTACGTAATGTGGAACATATCGGTATGGAGTAAAGACCATCCGGATGCATACAAATGGATTGAAGCAAATGGACAATGGCTCTATGACAACTTTGATCATTGTGATGTAGAAACATCAGATGATGATGACGATGCTAGATCACTCTGGTCTTCAGATGACGATGAACATTTCGATCCATTCGAAGATGACCCGACACACCCTGATGCTCGTTGGAGTCCATGAAGAAGGCTAAACATTTAATGTTTAGTATAATAATATTTTAAGTGTGTTTTATTTGCTTAATTATGTTTAATATCTCTAGTATGTTCTAGTGTGGAATAATGACATATGCAATGATGTCATGCCTTAAATTATGTAAGCGCTTATGTCATAAGGTAATTATGTAAAAAAGTAAGTATGATTGTACTATAAGCTTGTGTGTTGTACCAATCAAGGCTATAAATAGCCATGTATCTTGCCATTGTAAGGCATCAAAATTTGAAGTAATATATGTGTGTTTCTTATACTTCTCTCTCTACAATCTTCTCTTTATAATCTTCTTT
The DNA here is from genome assembly GCA_026074375.1 of Tanacetum coccineum. Classification (NCBI taxonomy): domain Eukaryota; kingdom Viridiplantae; phylum Streptophyta; class Magnoliopsida; order Asterales; family Asteraceae; genus Tanacetum; species Tanacetum coccineum. The sequence goes on from BQNB010058724.1 coordinate 30,087, forward strand.
CAACATCTTAAGTTTATTCTATATATAGTCTAGTTTTCTTTAGTTCTTACAGGTCTTTTATAGATCTGCACAACTCCCCCTACCCTTTGGTAAACCTCAAAAGATCTTTACCAAATCTTTGTAAGTTGACAATAGTGGTCGCAGTTGTTTCCTCCGGGAGAGTATAGACTTAGAAAATAAAGTCTATAATTCTTAAAATCATGAGTAACAACAACCTCTTTAGTCGTTCATCCTCCTATAGTTTTCGTCAGTCCTCTACATCTTTTAGAACCTGCAACTAATAAACCAAATGATTTATATACATATATATCATATTAGCATATAGCAAGGCTGACCTATGATTAATGTATATTATGCATTACAATGAGGGTTACAAATATACCTCAAGGCTGCTAGACAAGAACGAACTAAATAAACTAAAACCAAAACTGAACACGAACACAAACATGTAGACCAATTCGAATACGAACACTAAGATTCAACCCGAGATGATCAAAACTCTAACCCACGATGCACATGAATAGTTAACCTTAACTCGAACTTATACCCAATCATGAACAATACACCACCAACGAATGAGACCAAAACGGACTACCCAACACAAACCAATGATCACTACCCAAAATTAAAGTAATGATCGCGTGAACCAAAACTAATTCTTGCTACTCCACAACCTTCGTATCAATAGGATTTTTATTTTGGAACTTGTTTAGGTATTGTTGAGATTTGGGTTTATGAAGATAACTAGTTTGGGACGTGTTTATATGAGCTGAGCGTGGGATAACAGAGTATTCGGATAATATGGGATTTGAGGTTGTTATCATTGACCGAGTATATCTGATAAGCAAGTATAATAAATGTGTGCATTATTTGAACTTTTAAGGTCACATAATAATTTAATACATAGTCATGTTGTATATCTTAATGTCAGGAATAGCTATTTTGTTTTATTTTATACTTATGGTATTACTATTATTATTATTTATATCTTATTTTTTTAAGTGTAGGTTATTATATGTAGCATATAATATACCACCTTTCTAAATAAATACATACAAACATGCCTCCTAGAAATAATTAGCAAAATCAAAAATGTGTTTTCCTTCCCTCCCTTACTCGTCCGCCACTCCCCACACACACAAACACATACCTAACTTTCTAATCAACCTATGATCCACTTTTAACCCTCTTTACTTCCTATAATCCACCAGTAACAACAAAACACCATAATAACTCTTATCAACATGGCTCAAGTTCGAATTGGTTATGACTCCGGCTTGATAGAAGGCTGGTCCATGTCTATATCCGCATCATTAACCAAATTTAATATCCACCTTCAACTTTACATTATTACCTAATCCTTCTTAATAACCATGAGATTATGAACTTTACATCATATTACCTAATCCTTCTTAATAACCATGAGATTATGTTTCTAGTTGGTTAAAAGGGTGCTTATATTTCCACTATTTAAGCAAATCACCTAATTCATTCTCCACTTCACTGCACAAAACAAAAACAAAAACACGTATCTCTTCCTCTTCTCTCCTTAGTCGTGGCTCACAACAAAGAAACAAGAAAGATTGGTTTTGATTTTTATACAAGTATTTTCCTAAGAAGATTAAGGGTTTAGGTGATTAAGTGTTCAATTATTTAAGGTTGATTGCGTATCATACTTCTTAAATCTCATCATATCATCTAGTAAAGGTGCACATATTCATCTCCTAATTTTATCTCATAAATTTTGTTATCATCACTATATTTATATAGTTATATCACCACTTTGTTTGTATAATTTGTTTTTGAAAGAAACTAGCAAAACTCTTGAAATATACTCTTGTGAAAACTCTATAAAATGGGTAATAAAAATATAGATATACACATATACTACTTATTTTAGATACGCACTATACGTTAGTCCATTCCTTTTCCATATTTGTGATTACACCAACTTATGTCATCGGTTGAATCTAATGAAGAAATATCACAATTTTGCAAAGTTCCACGAATAAAAGACGACGCCGAAGTTTATCAGGATTAATTTGGAACAACGACAATAATATTACAAATGTGTGGTGTGCTCTTGTACAGGGCCGGTCCTGAGTTTTTTGCTACCCTAGGCGAGTCGACAAAAAGATGCCCTTCTAAACCAACGACACAATGCCTTTAAGAGTTTGTAACCTAGTCAACGCCAATTTTTCCTTTGCAAATAAGTTGTTACAGTATGATATATAAACAGCAAATTACAAATTTAAAATAGATCTTTGAAAACTATATCATCACGTTTCTTGAAGAAAAGGATCAATTATTTTATTAGCCAACATTTGCAAAAAAAAAAAGTTACATAATCGCAAAAAGATTTCGTAATTAACTATAAATATAGTTTATGAATGCTAACATTATATAATATTTTATATAAAAGAGAAAATTGTTTTGTACGATGACCTGTCTTTTATTGACTCGATAGGAGAATTTAGTTAAAAAAATCGAGCCATACTGTTGGCTAATCAAATTCAAAATAAATTAGAGTTATACTTGCATAATGAACTCCGTATCTTTAATATCGTAGTTATAAAATAATATTAAAATGTTTTATAACTATTAGTTGTATTCATATTTTAATTAAACAAAGTTACGTTTTCCTAATAACAAAATATAATTCATATTTCACATAACAGTAATGCTAAATAAGTAAACATATACGGAGTAGTGTTGTGCAAAGCATTAGTAGAATTTTATTTTAAGAAGCAAAAATGAAAATTTGATTACCAAACTTTTATATGAAGACTTTTAGTTCTAGTCACGTGGCCCGATTCACGTAAGATCTATTTTTTTTATTTTACACTTTTTCTCCCTCCTTCAATATTTTGTGTTGTCTTCTTCAACTGCCGTTCTCTATCATTGTCGGAAAAATTTCAGATCTAGTTTTTCTCCGTATTTTTTTTCAACTGCAATAGAACATGAATTTAAAATTTGATGCCCCCAAGTATTTGATGCCCTGGGCCGTCGCCCAGCTCGCCCAATGCCAAATCCGGCCCTGCTCTTGTATATATGAATTGTTCGTTGAACTAATAAAAAAGTTTTCATTACCGAATCATCGCTTCAAATTGAATT
>BQNB010058725.1:6389-37638 GCA_026074375.1 Tanacetum coccineum
AGGTTTTAAAAACCATAAGATTCGATTACCAGTTGTAATATATTTGAGTGCTTAGATTATTTATGTTAATAACATCATCTTTTCGGTTTGATTGAAAGCGCCACCTCGTTCGTTTACTCACACATAAAACACAACTCAAATTCATTCTGTAATCTAATCGGGCTTTTTTATACTAACGTGTTTATAATCGACCAATTTTCATGAGGAATCTTTAAATCGGTATAAAGCTAAGATTCAACAACTACACTAAATTTCGGTTAATGATATGTAAGTGAACATGTCGTAAAAGTTAACAGCAACTCAGCTATACTAAAATAAATATGTGGAACTAATTGCCTTTAGATTATGTCTTCTAAAAAAACTTGATCAATCAACTTAAATAACTATGCGAGTATACTGCTAAGAAATCCAATATAGGCCAATTCCAAATACCCAATTATCAAAAAGTCGCATTAAACTGATAATCGATTAATAATTTGAATCCAAAACCGACGTTTATTCCTTTTTAACATTATATCAAAATCAGATACGAGTTCCTGCATGGCCATTGACATCAAGATAATATAGTGCGTAAAAAATTAAACATTGAACAATTTAGACATAAGTATGTTAAGTAGGACACCCCCTCAAATATCGGACGTGAAAGTTTCCTTTCATCCGGCTCACTCAAGTTCGTCAAAACAATCGAGTTCTGCTTTTTGGATCGAATCTCAAATCGTTTTTCAATTTTGGATCACTGTTTTGTTTAAAGTTGTTGTTCTATATCAATCGTTCTTTAATTTTTTTTCACCTTCTCAAACCCTAATTTGTTTTCCAAGCCTAATTTTTCATCGATATTTTATCCTTTTTTTTAAATCTTTTCATTTATACCTCCTATGTTTAAAAACCCTAATTTTTTGTTCGAGATTTTGCTTTTATAAACTCCGCTATTTGTTCTAATCTGCTATGGGGATGGTATCGATCAAAGGAAGATGAGTTAGCTAAACTTTCTTCATATATTTTTGTCAGTATTTTGGATAAGTTTTCTATTAAGGAGACTATATGGGACAGTATGTAAACAATATAGAACTGTGTTGATGTTTTCATCTTAGCGAGGTCCCAAAGTACAACCCCCAGCTAAAAGGTTTGACTTTGTTTTGCTTTATTAGACTCTTTGATGTTGATCGTTTGGTTAACAATCTTTTGTACTATTTGGGTTGGGCGTTTTTTTTAAAGTTCATGCTAATATTGCTGATATTTCAAAGACCTCCGTTGAATAAAGATAACTCGCAATCATCACCATAATAGGTGTGACCAAAATATCCTAAGGATTTTTATAAGAGAGTGGGAGAGATGGCACTCGAAATCTTATGCCAAATGTTGTTAATGTTGGGACTCTCATCTTTTCATAAGAAGGAGGATTCCACCGGCGATTGTGGCTTGATGAAACGTATAGTAATAAGACGGATTAATCTGTTGTTTGTTGGGTAAAGTCAAGGACTTCAACCTTCTTTAACAAATTTGAACGTGGTGTTAGCTAATGAAGGTTTTGTTATGTCAAATTCTCAAAAATATAAGGTTCTTTTTGGCCCCGTCCCGCTGTATGATTGTATTCCTTCAGGAAGGTGCAAAAGGAGTTTAGGTCAAAAGGTGGGCATTGGTTCATGGTTTGCTCAGTTTACTTCAAGCATCTAATTCTTTCTTGGTTGTGAAAGAGTTACTGTGAATTGAGATCGAGGGTATAACACTATAAAGTATGGTCCAAAACACCTTCTCTAGTATTACTTTTAAGTGGGGGGTGAAGGGTGGACTTGCTAGATTTTAAGAACCCGGCATCGCATGGTTACCTCATAGTAAAGAGTTTGTATCAAAACGACTTTAGTTGAGAACATTTTATGAATCATTTAAGTCATTATCTCAAAGTTAAAACATTTTGGTTAGGATAAAGAAGTTTCTGGTTGGATGCCTGATTTGAAGAGACATGAATCAAGATAGTAAGTCAGTGACGTGCTGGTAACGAAGGTTATTTGATGAAAATGGAGGTATTGCGTTATTACTCACAAATATGAGAAGGAGAGAGTGATCTTGAGAGGTATGCGAAACAATCTTTGAGAAGAGCAGCTTCTGTAGAGTAAAAGATGGTTGTTGTAATAGTGTACAGAAGGAAACTCGATCAGGAAGACCCTTTCAATATCTATGATTGACTTGATATGAAAATTAATTGCCCTACTGTGACATTCCCAGTTTGATGATCCTTGAAATACCCCAGGCTTTACTCCCAGAAACTGATGTTGGTATGCTCAAAAAAAAGGCTTCAAAAGTGTTGGATATGGAAGCGGATATATAACTCTGGTCATAAGGTCAAGACGTGGAGAGGATATCAGTAACGAGAGTAATCACCTCTTAACGCTTATAAGTAGATACGGAAGATCTACATGCTTCAGATCACTTTAAAAAATGGGAATTTCACGTTCTGGAGGATCAATCCTTCAACTCATGGAGGAATTAATAAAAGTGGGACAAACTATGAAGTTATAATATGGGGGGATGATAACCAAACATGGCGAATTAGTAATTTCAAGGAGCGATTAATGATGGTAGATCGATGGAATTTTTTTGTTTATTTTGAACATCAAGGCCTTGCCAAAAAGGATTAAGAAAGATTGGGTCCGGGAGTAGTTATGTAAAAACACAAGGTGAATTTTGAATTTTGTAGTCCTTACAAGAAACTAATATGAAGGATATTGTGCTTTTCAATATCAAAAAATTATGTTGGGGTAACTTTGGATTCGATTTCTTCCATTAGTTCGTCCGTTGGAAACTTCGGAGAGGTATCTTTGTATTTGGGATCTAGATTGTTTGTAAGGCTCAACTCTGCGATCTCAGATTACTTTGTGATTATTCAAGGGGATCTGGCGGCCTTATGGTAAGAGTTAATCATTATTTCTGTATATGACTCCTCAAGAGTAGTGAAAAAAGATGCTATGGGACTACTTGATTCTAGTTCTCAAAAGCTGGAATGGCGATGTAATCATAATGGGTGATTTTAATGAAGTGCGTACACAAGATGAAAGACACGGGTCTATTTTTAATGCTCATGGTGCTGATGCTTTCAACTTGTTTATTTCATCCGCTGGATTGGAGGAGGTCCCTCTAGACGGTTGCAAATTCACATGGTGTCATAAATCAGGATCGAAGATGAGCAAACTCGACCGCTTCCTTATTTCTGAAGGTTTACTAAATTCATGTCCTAACATTTCATCTATTACTTTGGACCGTTACTTATCCGATCATAGGCCTATTTTAATGCGTGAGTCCCATCATGATTATGGACCTTCTCCGTTTTGTTTTTTCCATTATTGGTTTGAATTGGAAGGGTTCGATACTTTTGTGAAAACAAATATGAATGTATGCTCAGCGTGCCGTTTCGAATGCCATATCAATGTTTTGAAAAAAATAAATAGTATCTCAAAGAGAAGATTCGTTTGTGTGGTTTTAAAGCCAACAAAGAAAACTCAAAAAGTATAAGCAATGCTTAACAGAGAGCTGTTCAAAATTGATTTGCTTATTTTACCAGGGGAAATGGCAGCAGCCGCCCGCCCCCCCCCGCCGCCTCCCCCCCCTTTCACCCACTCTCTCCTCAACGACCACAGGCGCCACAGACACTAGAATCCTATTATACCCTGTACATGCCCCCCCCCCCCCCACCCCACCAGGACTTTGTCAAATTAGACACGATGAAGTTGGCTTTCAAAAAGAGAATAGCAATCGGGCGATAGAAGGAGACGAAAATTCGAATAAATTAGTGAAGGGGGTGGCATCGAGTGGGGCGTAAATTAAATATTTTTCCTAATTGTGGGGGGGAGGGGGTTGACGTTGGGTTTTTGGTGGTGCGGCGGTGGTTGGGTTTGTGGGTGTTCTGAGGTTGGCGGTGTCTTTGGGTGGGTGGTAGTGGTGGGGTTCCCCAGGTTGGTATGCCTTGGTGGTTTGTTGGGGTATGATGGAATGGAGGGAAGGTTATAATTTAGATGGATCGGAAAATCTCCTATTTTTTCTCAGCAAAGATCAAGTTTCTCTCTTTTAATTTTTGCTTAGTCATTTTTATAAGCCTCCTTATTATCGTTTTCATATCGATTTGGATTCTGAATAAAATGAGCCAGTCGAAAACAACAATGGTTTTTTCGGAGAAATTAAGGTTACTCGGACGGAGGGGAGAATCAAGAAAGCGGGTCGGTTTGGGAATTTGTAGGGGTTGATTAAATCCCCCCTGGTGGGACCTGTGATTGTTTTACATTTGGCCTTCTATCGTTTCGATTTTATTGGATTTTTCTGGAAAATGACGAAGGTAGAGGGCGTGCGGTTGTTTTTGGTGTGGTGGTTGGTGTTTGGTGTTCTTTTTTCTGTTCTGGTTGTTTGTAGTAATACCTGTTTCTAAATGCTGCTCTGGGGTCTTTTTAGAATTAGAAATTGTCCATTTGGGCCGTTTCGAAAATGTGAAAAAAAGTAAAGTATTAGATCAAAGAGTCAAAACAACAAGACTTGCAGAAAATTATTTAAAGATGTTAATTGCATAAAATGGTCCTTGATGTATGTCGGGTTTAACGAAATACCTCTTAGTAACTTTGTGTTTTTTCAGCCCGGATTTCCCCCGGGTGTCCCTGCGTGGGTGTTTATGCGGTTGACCCATATCGGGTCTTGGTCCCGGTTTGACCATGCTTTTCCGTAGGTTTGACGGTTAACTGAACTGTTCAGATTGGCTGAAATGAGTGGTTAAATTGACCTGGTCGTAAGTCTTTGGAAATGGTCTCTCGGGGGTATTGGTTGTGTTTTCGTAAATGGATGCCCTTCTGACTTATTAATTATTTTTTTTTATTCGTAACCTTTTTAAAAAATTATGAAAGAGATAAAGTTTATTGTCGTTACTTTGCTTTTTTTAAATTTTTAAAATTTTAGAAGATATTTTCTTGTTTTTTAATTCTTTTGAATAAAATTATGATTTTTTTTGTGTATAAAGGAAAGCTTGTAAAAATGTATAGAGAAAATTTTTTTAAAAGTAATATTTTTTAAACTTTTTTATATGATCGTTATTATTCGTGAAAACTTTTGAAGAATTAATGTGTGTTTTTAAGAATGTATGTTGCGTACTTTTTAGAAATCTTATTTTTTTGTGTTAATATTTTTTTTTGTCACGAAAAAAGAGATTATTTTTTGTTTTTAAAACTTGTAAAGAAAAAATAAAAAGTAAATACTTGTTTTACTTTTTTGCTTCGGTGTGTTTTGTTTTGTTTTAAGTTTATATAAAATTATGTTTAATTAATTTTTTTTTAATAAGAAATAATGGTGTTGTATGGTTGTATACATTTTTTAGTTTCTGTTTTTACCAAAAAGATATAATGTTATTTTTTTTCAAAAGTTAAAAAGAATGTTGAAATATTTTAAATTTTAATTAGTTTTTATTTAGATTTAAAGGTTAGTTAACGAAATTATTGTTTGTTGTTTAATTTTTTATGTCTTAAAATGTACGAATTAAATGAAATTTTTAATTAAGATGATGTTTGAGGGTACCATTTTCGAAATCAGACAACAAATACCGTTCAGGGGATCATTTTTCAAACAGACGTTACGAGGTTATTGTTACATCATGTTCAGCCATATGACCCTTTCAGTTACTGTGTGTCAAACCTAACGGAGAAAAGTGGTTGGGTCAAGGTGCCCAGTATAATCCCGATATAGGTCTCGGTAAACCACAAGGGACTAGGATCCTGTGGAAAAAACAAAGTTTATGGACTATTTTCGGGTTAAACCCGCCGGGACAGACCACAATGGAGTCATTTAGTGTGCCATTAAGACTCTTTATTTAAACGTCATTAACTTTGTAAATCGTCGCTTTGTGTGTCTTGATGCCTTTTTATATCGCGCAAAACTTTTTAAACACAAAAACATGGACACGAAGATGAAAAACAAGTTTTTAAGCAAGAAATAGTTTCCATTTAATATTTTTTAAGCAAGGCCTTGATGTCTAAAAACGCTGTTAGATTACTGAGAAGATCGAACTCATAAAGATCGAACTTTAAACCGCAAGAAATGACCTTTATAAGACGAAATGAGATGGAAACGAGCTTTAAGACACATATAAGCCACGAATAAGCTCTAATAAGCACAAACACACACAATCTCTACCCCGGGTGATTGATACCAATTGAAAGACATATATTTAATCCATTTCACACTTACAAGCACACAATATTTTGTAGAAACTAGTGATAATTTAAAGAGAGAAAGTATAGAAAAGAACGAATGGAGGGAAGGTCTTTCTTTTCTTACCAAGTGAAATAATACCAACCAACACCCTTCTCTACATAAGGAGAAGGGATATTTATAGGCTTGTCACCATATGTGACGCATAGGGTTCCTTCATAGGCCGGGCTTGGCTTTTGGTTTAGGCTCTAGGGCCCTAAATATGGACAATATTAGCTTAAAGTCCAAGCCCGTGTACCCGATTATACTATTACAAAGTTTCTATCACGTAGACCGACGCTTAATAAAGACGACCGTTACATTCTTGTTTACTTTGAATATTTCTAAGGCTAACAGTTACCCATATGATCAAGCAAATTCCGTGTTACAAGATGAGTTGCAGATGTCGTAAAATGTTTCACCTTGTTTGATACTCCAATTATTCAAACTATAGGTAAATATCAGCCTAATAATATAACTTGTCTTGTGTCTAATACCTTATGAAACAATATGCATGGTTACCTATATGATCAAGCAAATTTCATGTTATAAGATGAGTTGCAGATGTCTTAACATTCACATGTTTCAACTTGTGAGATATGTCAGAGGGCTAAACAAAAAATTGAACCATTTACCTTAAATGACGATAATACATTTGTTGCTGGTGGTCTTATTTACCTTGACACTGGTAACTTATAAAGTAACTAGTAGAGAGGGTTTTATGTATTTTTAGCCATTGTTGATGCTTTTTTTAGAGATGTTTGGGTTTACTTAGTTACACCATGGATGAAGTGTTTAATCAATTTGTGTTTTTTTCAAACTTCTTGTTAACTCGGTTTAATTGTAAGATTAAAACCGTTAGGTCTGATAATGGTACAAAGTTTGTTAACAATAAAATGAGTCTTTTTTTATAATTCTTGATGTATTCATCATTCTTCTTGTCCTTAAGATCCTTAAGCTAAATCTTGGGAATGTTTATGTAACGAAAAAAAATCCGCATAAAACCCGCGTCCCGGAGCAGATCAGGGATAAAAAAAATTGCCCGAACTTCTAACATGAAAAACCCTTACCGCAAGGCACGGGCTAAAACCATCTTATTTTGTCATAAATCATACATAAAAAGTGAAAACTATTGTTTTTGGTTCACGTTACTAGTACTAACTGATGATTTTGCGACGTCGGATGTTGCGATGTCGTACTCACAAAAGGCTAAAACAGCCGTTGTTCCATGCTACCAACTTTAAGGGTTAAGTTGATAGCGCCCAACTTCATTAAAAGATTTGGTACATAAGTTATTAAAAATAAAACGATGCCTGTAGATGGGTAGGGATTCGGTGAGAAGAAAAATTAAAATGTGAATGATGAGAAATAACTATACCTACACATTTGGATGCATTGACTTGAATTAGATGCACCATTATTCATTTAGATATCTCAATTGGTTGCAAAAGGAATTTTGAAGTGAAAATGATACAAGGTAGTACTAGCAACAAATTTGATCTACATAGGCACATAGGGAGAAAAATAAATATGATTCGTCTAACTTGATAAAATGCATCTAATGTATGTATATATACATATAATTTTTAGCTAGAAAATATATTATGATGGATCTAAAAGATTAAGAATACATTTAATTCAAGTTATTGTATCTCTAATGTGTAATTATATATTTATCATATTTCTTATTTTATGATTTCTACTCAATTAATCCTAAATCGTATGCCGACTACTTATGTCATTTTACGGTTCAAGACTTGAATATCAATTGAAATTTTCTCGTACCGGCACATGTTTGAAGGGGTTCGATCCTCATGATTTGTAACAAAAATAACAAAGTTGAAAAAGCTATAAGGCTTGTCACAATGGGATACACGATTAACTTGGTCGTTGGTGTTCCTTGTAGATCGCTCCATTGTGGGGTGTCCTCTATGTTGGTCGTCGGTTGCTATTTGGGATGAGTGGGTCGTATACTCGACCGAGTATATGCACCCTTCTTTTAATAAAAAATTTAAACCTTTTAAATTTAAAGTCTTTTTAACACTATAAATACCCCACTTATTTTACGATTTATTTACACTTTATTCATTTTCATCAATTCTTCCATCTTTTATACGCTTTTAATTTCTACCCAAAAAATTTAATGGGTTGTTCGCTTTCATATTCCGTCAATGAAATCAAAGCTATGGTTCAGAAACAAATCGAGGAAGATAAAGTTCGTCAGCTAGCAATTATGAACTTAGCCGTTGAATTTGAGAATGCAAACATAGCTAAAGATGATATGCGGAAAGCATACGAGGAATGCAATGACATTCCGAAAGAGAAACGAGCTTTGATTGACACTTTTCTTAAAAAAGAATCTGATAAAGACTACGAGATGCATAATGCTTTGTTTAGAAGAGCGGCAAAATTAGAACAACAAATCAATAATAAAATTGTTATGGTGCATTTAAAAAACAAATAGGCAAACCATTGTGTTTTAGCTTTCGTATTGTTTTTTAAATTCTGAATTGTGTTTAAATTTTTGTATTGTAGTTTGTATTTTTATTTAAAGAAATGAATTTGGAATTGTATTGAAAATTTCGTATTGCAATGGATACATATCCTAACTGATATTTTTTCCTCTATAATGGCTTTTTCAATTAATTTGAAACACACACATTTTATTCAAATAAAATAAAATTACAATACATAAAAAAGAAATATGATATTCGAATGAAAATACAATACATAAAAAAATACAACATTCAAATAAAAATACAGATTACGATACGAAAACAGCTCCTATTTGTTTTCTTGGTGCATCAAACGGATTTTGTGACTGATATTATCTTGTATTTTTTGCACACATTTCCACAACTTTCGTTCAACATCGCAATCTTTCATGGATTCGTCGAACAAAAAATTTTCGATCACAGCACGTCTTTCTTGCGTAATGTCTTTGCATTCCGCATATTGTTTCTTCAAATCTTGTTTTGCCCGGTATGCTTCGTTAAACAGCTTGTTACGACGATGATAGCTTGTTGACGAGCGGCATCGTCTATTTCACATTGTTTTTTATCATACTCTTTGATTTCTTTAACGATATGTGGGAGAGAACAAGTCATGTTTCGAAAATGTATGTGAAAGTTGGGTGAAAATATATGTGAAAGTTGAGTATTTATAGGTGAAAAGTGGGAGTTTTAAATTTTGTAGCCGTTGAGGTATTTTTATTAAATTTTGTATTAATAAATTTAAATCTTCTTGTTAATTCTTTAAAAAAATGCAGGTCGCCTTACTGTGGCTAAAAAGTCGCGTGTAGGTCGTCGGTAAAAGAAAGCTGATGTGATACGAAAAATGTAAATCGCCCGGTGTCTGTACTGTGACTAGCCTAATATACCAACAATCACTAATTAATTAATACTACCTCCGTTCCAAAATAAGTGTCCAATTTGACTTTTCAGAGTTAACTAGTTCAACTTTGATCTTAGCTATTTTTTGTGTTTTATAATACTTGATGCAAAATATATGGATGGTTGCGTTTTAAGTGTATTTTTCATTGGTATAGAATTCTTATCAAGTATTATATAAAAAAAATTTGATGTTAAAGTTGAAACAGTTTGACTTTGAAAAATTAAACTAAACATTATATTTTAGAACATAAAAAGAATATTGTTTCAATAAAATCATGATATTAAACTTCCACACCTTGTGCAATGTCGTTTCCATGTCACTATCTCCCACGTTAACTCACATTTAATGTTATGTCTCGTTGATATACTTAGACTAGTGGTAATAAGGTTTAATTGACGCGTCCTAAAGCCACTTCAACGCATCTTTTCTTATTAAACTTGTCGCGATCGACACGTCATGTATTACTTTTGTGTACAAGTCGATCGTCTGAACAACCGATTTCTTAGATTTTTTTATGAATGTGTTGTGAGGTATATTTGAGCTTAAGTACAATATGTATTTGTGGTGATATTGGTTGTGTTAATACACTATGTTGATGATGATATTAGTTGAGAAATTATTTAAAGAGTTAATTGCATAAATGGTCCTTGTGGTCTGTCGGGTTTAACGAAAATACTCCCTAAACTTTTTTTCCCCGGATCCTGTCCCTGTGGTTTCGACCCATATCGGGTTTGGTCCCTTGACCATCTTTTCCGTTGGTTTGACCGTTAACTGAAGGTTCAGATGGCTGAAATGACGTAAATACCCTCGTAAGTCTTTGGAAATGGTCCATGTGGTTTGTTGTGTTTCGAAAATGATCCCTCTGACTATTAATTATTTTTTATTTTATTCGTACCTTTTAAAAAATTAAAAAAATTATTCGTACCTTTTACTTTTTTTTTAAAATTTTCTTTTTTAACTTTTGAAAAAAAATAATTTTTTTTGTAAGAAAGCTTAAAAATGTATAAAAAATTTTAAAAATATTTTTTAAACTTTTATAGACGTTATTATTCGTGAAAAACTTTTGAAAATTAATTTTTTTTAAATATTTTCGTACTTTTTAGAATCTTAATTTTTTTTTTTAATATTTTTTTTGTCACGAAAAAAATTATTTTTTTTTAAAACTTAAGAAAAAATAAAAAAATAAAAACTTTTTTACTTTTTTCTTCGATTTTTTTTAAATAAAAAAATTTTAATTAATTTTTTTTTAAAAAAATAAATGGTTTTATACATTTTTTTAGTTTTCTTACCAAAAAAAAATTAATTTTTTTTCAAAAGTTAAAAAATAAAATTTTAAATTTTAATTTTTTTTTTTAAATTAAAAGGTACGAATATTTTTTTTAATTTTTTAAAATGTACGAATAAAAAAATTAATTAATAGTTAGAGGGACCATTTTCGAAACACAACAAACCATAGGGACCATTTTCAAACACTTACGAGGGTATTTACATCATTTCAGCCATCTGACCCTTCAGTTACGGTCAAACCAACGGAAAAGTTGGTCAAGGGACCAAACCCGATATAGGTCGAAACCACAGGGACAGGATCCGGAAAAAAAAAGTTTATGGACTATTTTCGTTAAACCCGACAGACCACATGGATCATTTATGCAATTAACTCTTATTTAAACCACTTAAACTTTGAAATCGTCCTTTGTTCTTGACCTTTTTATATCGCAAACTTTTAAACACAAAAACATGACACAAAAACAAGTTTTAAGCAAGAAAGTTTCCAACTTTTTAAGCAAGCCTATGTCTAAACACGCTTTAGATTAATAAAAAATTTAGCCATATAGTTATGCATACCGGTTTACCATGTCAATCGATACTCATAAATTTAATTAAAAAAAACAATAATAACACGTACCGGATCTTCCGACGGAATAGATTGAATTCGACAACATGCCCTGAAAAATGATGATCCTCTTTTCTTTTTCATTAATGGCTCAGGCTCAGGTTCAGGCTCAGGTTCAGGCTCAGGTTCAGGCTCCTTTGGATTCTACCAGTGTGGTATTTCTGATGTGTTAAAGTACCAACCTTGTCGATAAATCAAAATCGACAAGCATTAAATGACCATTTTCTTGAATCATTACATTTTCCGGCTTTAAATCGCGATAAACGATTCCTAAGCTGTGTAGATAGTCCAATGCAATCACTAATTCAGCGGCATAAAACCTGAATTATAGACAAAAGGAAATTATATAACATGACCAATCTCATACTTTCATTTAACATAAAAATCTAAACAATGCTTATGAGATATTATAAATTTACTTGATGACGTCATCAGAAAACATTTGTTCGGTTTGTTTGTTACGGAGATGATTCAGATCACGTCCAGGACAATAATCAATAGCGTAACCAATGATATTATCGGTAGAAACAATACCACGAAGCTTCGGTAGTAATGGATGTTGTGTCAATCGTAGCACGTCATGTTCGAACAACTCGGTTTTCTTAACTTTATTTGTGATGGGAGATTTTAAAATTGTCTTCAAAGCGAACAATTCACCATTGGATGACTTGTTTCGGACGAGAAACACGACGCCTTTAGCTCCTCGACCTAACGTTGATAACACATCTAGTTGTCGGAGGTCTAACACTGAGTTTTTATCTTCGGTCATGACTATAATTACAGTAACAGCTAGTTACGGTTACAGTTGAGTTTATGTGTGGATGTTGTCAAAGAAAAATTATTTATGGATTGATTATTGAATTGTTTTTGTAGTGGTTGGGAGTACGTGATGAAGAGGGAAATGGTAATATTTCTTGGTGAACAAGTATAAAAGGGATAAACAAATGCAGTTGGTGTGTGTGATATAGAGCAGTTCAAAAGGCATATTTGCTTTAGCTAGGACACATGTGACATGTGTTGTTTGGTAACTAATTAAAAAAGGTATCTTTAAAGGTTGTGTGGTCTCTAAAAGAAGGTAACTTAGAAGATTGCTTTTAGTTGTGCATGGAAAAATCAGAAGGTGAAACGAACTTGAATTAAGAGAATTGATTTGCACACTTATTTTTTTTATTGTGACACTTTCTTGTATGCATTAAATACTTGTATAATGTTTCATAATGTGTTTTAATTGTTTGTACATTGAATGTCTCAATCAAAAATTTAAGTGTGTAAATCACCTCACTTGAAATAAATAGATCAAAGTAAGACAGACATAACATTTATCAAATGCAAAGTTATAAATAGCGCGAGGCGTGGCGTGGCGGCATAACCAAGCCTCACGCCTTAGCGGCTAAGACGAAGCCTTTGCGTTTTTAAGACGTGACTTAAGGCGGCACAAAATTTAAAAATATTTATATATTTTTATCATATGTCATATATATCGAGTTTACAAAAGCATTATACATAACAATTAAAGTTAGGAAACTATCATTACATGTAATATTCTTCATTTTATATAAAAAAAAGTTTTTTTTATTGGAGTTGGAACCAAAAAACTCGGCACGCCTCACGCCTTAGCGAGCCTTATCACGCCTTTTCACGCCTCAGCTCACGCCACGCCTAGAGCCGACGCCTTGGTCTGTTTCGTAAGGTGGAGGTCACGCCTCACGCCTTAGCGGCGCCTTAGCACCGCCATAGCGCGCCTTTTAGAATCCTGATCAAATGTCATTCATTGTCCAGTCACTTGTTTAAATTAAGGGTAAATTACACTGTTCGTCCCCAAACTCTACCCCGTTTGCCCGTTTAGTCCCCAGATTACGGGGACTTTCATACGGGGTCCCTATTTGACACTGTAGTTACGAGTTTGGTCCCTGGAGTTCCGTTATGGGTAACGACGGTTATCTCAGTCGTTATCCTTGCCACGTCGCCCTTCTGTCGAAGGATAGAATCATCTTTTCACTATTATTTCGTGTTGCGTCGTTGGTCCCTGACTGCTTCGTCAGCACAGTAACTATAATTGTTCCTTTATTTTGTCGTTTTCCTATTGCGCGGTTGGTCCTTGAGGCAAATTTCTTTTCTCCTTCCCGCTGAATTACATTATTCCCATGGCATGGTAAGGGAAATTTTTCTCCTGGCTAAATTAGATTAATCCCGCCATTTACAATCAACCGATGATGGTTGTTAACCTTGAATTAATATGAATACAATGTGTATTTTGTTTAGGGATTATCATGTTTGATAACAAGTATTAATCAAACTAACTTAAAATTTTAAACTGATTACAACTAATTACTTCATCATGTTGTCTGTAAGAGGCTTTGGACAGTCCCCAAATACCTTAGTGAGCCATTCTAACAATAAATTCAAAGAAACATTCTACAAGGAAGGATAATCAAACACTTGCATATGACGGAATGAATTCATAAACCTTGTGATCAACTTGTTTAGGTCGCATATCATACATTGCAAAAGGCGGAATGAACCCATCATGGTAATCATCAGTAACTTGATTAGATACCATATCAAACATATCACGCAGATTCTTTGATATTAGGTTGTATTCTACAACCTTTCGAGACAAGTTGATCACCGAAAAAGAATCATCTTCCCTTTCTCCCAAAACAATGCTCCAAACAGTGGACCAAATCGACCATCCTTCGGGAAGGGGAGTCATAAAGTCATCGGTATCAACATGGTACCTAACCGACCAAACAGAACTCCCTTTCATCCTCTCGTAAATAGTAAACTCGCTAGAGCTAAAATCATCTCTACGAACAAGAAGCAAACACCCACGCGAATCGAACAATTTCCCTTCCAGATGCAATATGTGAGGTATTTGTATGGTTATTATCATTGGAAGTATATTGCCATAAGACTTGAAGAAGTTTCTTCCTTGTTGCAAGCTTTGAGGGATTTGTATGATTGTTATAATTGGATGATCGTGGTATTCGATATTTAGCTTGTAATGCGTAAGCTGGCTATTCTCGGTTTCTAGCCAATGTAAGGCATTATTCCAATACATTGCACTGTCAAAATGTAGAAAAAAGTAGTTAAATCGCTCATTGCACAGGCTCCAATTGCCTTTCTCTGAATAGTAAATTTGTATAAAAATGTCAGAACATGTGCGTCCAGCACGCACCACTTTGTAGTAAGGTGATTTTGTAGGATCAAATGCCAACCTCAATCCAGCACATCCATAAAAATTGGAATCATCATTCGCGTAATCTGGTTCCGGAAGGATTTTAAACAGATTAGTGGATGGATTATATACGTAATCAAAAGCATGCCTCCGCGAACCAGTACACAGAAGCAAACCATTGCAAGATTGCAATATCTTTACTTTATCAGCTTCCTCAGTGGAGCCAAGAGTGAAGGAGTTTTCGATAGTGTATTTTCTTGAGTTAATTCTGGGATCTAACGACACAAAATCACAATCAAATGAAGATCTAATGTGATTAACAAAAAGACCAGCAGGAGAATCCAGGCTACGTATCTGGCTGCGTTTAAGGGTGAAAGCAGGGGATTTGAGAATTTTTAGCCATTGTTTTGAAACGCATGTAAAGAGATGAATACAGAGAATAGGTAATCAGATAAATATTTTAGTCAAAAGGTCGTCGTTAGTAAGGACTTTATGTGGTGGTGCATAGGTTTCTCGAGCATTTGTGTTGGGCTCCTCTGACATCATCACCAATATGTAGTCAACCTTTAGTTTTTAGAGAAGAAGAGTTAATATATTGTTGGTTGTGGATGCCTTAATTTACACTTAAATAACAAAACCAAGATGAGTAGATGACAAGCTAAAACCAAGTTACGAGGGACGAAATTTGCAATAGTACTTTTTATTTTCCTGAATCTTATGATGTATCGAGCTGTGGGAGTCAACACGTATTGATTGCAGGTTCTATTTACAATGCTTGTTTAATGTACAAGTGTATGGTATATATCTTGTTACAACATTTACTTATCTTAATACACTATTTTTCAATAGTAGGTTGGGTTGGTCCCTATGAGGATTTCTTCCTCCCCGCTCTCCCGCCAGAATCTATTTTTACACACTATTTATGGCTATTAATTTTTTTCTATTGCACGGTTGGTCCCTATGAGGTTTCTTTAATCAAGATTTAATTACTTTAATCGCGATTATGGTTGCTTTATTCATGAGTATTGTATGTTAGTTGTGTGTGTACTATTATGTTTTGATATGTAAGATTGTCAAATCACCATTGAAAATTTTTAAACTATTCCTTATAACAAACTTTAATGTCGTTGTAACAACAATTTTAGATAAACATTCTACAAAGAAGGATAATCAAACACTAGCAGATGACAGAATGAATTCAAAAACCTTATAGTCAAGTTTTTTTATATATACTTCATTTCATAGCGTAAGGCGGAATGAAAATTCCCATGTAGGTATTATCAGCAATTTCATTAGAATCGAATAGCATAATATCTCATCACATTGGTCTTTATTATAGGTTGTATGGTACAAACCTTTGCAAACAAGTTGATGATTAATTAAATGATTCATCTTCCTTTTCTTCTAAAAACAAATGCACTCAAAAAAAATAACTATGGACCGAATTGACCATCCTTAGGAAGTGGATTCTTAAATTTTTCAATCATCTAACTATGTACTTACTCGACCACACAGGAACACCCTGTTCCTCATCTCGGTAGTTAGAAAGCTTGCTAGAGCCAATACAAATCTCTAAGAACTAAGGAAACAAAACACCCAAGCGGTCTCAAACAATTTCACCTTCCAGATGCAACATGTGAGGTATTCGTATGCTTATTATCATTGGAAGCATGATTGTTATAATTGGTTTCTCATGGTCTTGAGGGATTTGCATGGTTGTTATAATTGGATGCTCATGGTCTTCAATATTTAACTTGTAATGCGTAAGCTTGCATATTTATCAGTTTTCGTGCCAATGTTAAGGCCTCATTCTAATAGATTGCTACTATCAAATGTAACAAAATCAGACGTACGTAATCTTTCCCTGCTCAGTGTATAAATGCGGACTATGAAGAGTAAATTTGTTTAATACAATCTCACTTAGAGTTTCCTTCCAACTCGCACCACTTTGTAGTAAGGTGATTTTGTAAGGTCAAATGACAATCTCAATCCAGCACATCCATAAAAATTTGAATCATCGCGTGCGTAATCTGTTTCCGAAAGCATATTAACCAGATTAGTAGATGGATTATACGCGTAATAAAAATGAGTCCCCCCAACCGGTACACGAAAGCAAACCATTGCAAGACTGCAAGATGTTAACATTATCAAATGCCTCGGTGTAGCCAAGAGTAATTGACTTGTCGCTAGTGTATTTTCTTGACTTAATTCTAGTATCTAACGAGACAAAAACATAATGGAATGAAGATGTAATGTGATTAACAAAAAGACCAGCACGAGGATCTATGTTTTTGATCTGGCTGCGATTACAGGTGAAATCAGGGGATGTAAGAATTCTTAGCCATTGTTTTGATATGGTTATAAAAAGATGAATACAAAGAATAGGCAATCGGATTAAGATTTGAGTTAAAAGGTCATCATTAGTAAGGACTTTATGTGGTGCATAGGCTCTACGAGCATGTGTGCTTCGCTTATGTGACATCATCTCCAATATCTAGTAGTGACCTTTTGATGAAGTGAATTTGTGCAAAAGAGTTAATATTATTGGTTGTGGATGACTTAATTTATGGTTATTGTAGTATGTTTGATTATATTTACCTTAAATTTCAAAACTAAGTTGTGTAGATAAGAAGCTAAATAAAGTTGTGAGGGGTCGAATCTTGCAATCAAAACTTTATATTTTTCCCGCATAATGCCACGCATCAAGCTGTGTCAGAAACAGTGAAAACACATTGCAAGTCAGTACACGTTTGGCTTTGCCTTGGATTCGACCGTCAATTGTAATTACTTTGCGTGATACCCTTTAAGATTATGTTGGTATTGATGGATTTTATTACATTGATATTTGGGTAACTTACACAGCTCGTCCCAGTAGGTAGGGTCGATTGCGTGTTTTGCTTTATCCGATTTTACTCAATGTACACGTGTAATGTATTTAACGTGTAATCTTGTTACAGCGTTGGTCCCTTCGTGTTTTGGTTTTTTCATTTTTTCTACTTAAGGGGTCAAACCCCTAGTCATTTGCATCCCTAAAAACCCACTGAAGCTAATCACACATTCAACATTCACTTAAAAAATGGCTTCTTTTCCATGTCTAGAAGGACTCGTCGTGGCTGCTAATTCTAGGTCTTTATTTGATAGAATGATGCTATACTTTGAAAGGGAAACGTCGATTGATTTTGACTTTGCAGCCGATCTACACAACTTATGGGTGCAGTTTATAGACCGCACTAATGATAGGAAGTTGTTTATAAGTGAACTTGATGGATTGCCTCCATCAGTGATGTCCTACAATTGCTGTCAGTTTCTGCAACAAGTTCAAGAGAATGATTTTATCAAATTGTTAGAGTTGAGGAAGATGATCGCTGAGACTTATCGTGAAGTGCATAAAAAGCTTGATTTTGTTTCTGTTATGAAAAATATGTGATTGGGTTGTTCATGTGTTGGTTAAGTTCTGATTTCGTTGAAGATGGTTGGTTTAGATGTGAGTTAGGGTCGGGTCAATATAGTCAGTTGGTTATTATGTTTATGCCTAGTTTGTGTTGTTTTTACAAGTCGGTTTTTATGTAAAAGTTTGTTTTGTTTCCATAATAGTGTGATGTTTAATTATTGATTTGGTTCCTTAACCTTTTTGTGGTTATTAATTATTTGCTCTTATATAACTTGGGGACCATATATGCCACATTAAATTTGTTTTCCCGCCTAATTTTATCAAGGAGTAACACGCAGACTAATTTCAAGGCATATATACATTGGAGAAATATTAGCTACAATTTATTGTATGTTACACCGTTGGTCCCTAAAGGTGGGATCCACACGTGGATCATAAAAAGTGGGATCCATACGTGGATCATAAAAATTGTATGTTACACCGTTGGTCCCTAAAGGTTTTTTTGTCTAATCAAATTCCCGCCTTCCACGTGTCTTCCAAAGGAAGATTTCTTTAAGGACTAAGCGTGTAATAATAGTGTAATTTAATTTAACGTGACATAGAAGCTTGTGAATGTCAGTCATTCAGCCGTCATATATGTGATATCTAATTATTAGATTCACTGTGGAACCTCTAACATGAGTTGGTTTTTTGCTATTTAAGTGTAGTTTACGCAAATCATTTTCAAACATTAAACATCTAACTATTCCCAACCCTCCACATATAAATGGCATCTCACGTCTACAAGAACTTGCAGCGACGCAAAACTCCAACAATTTGACTGATGCAATGTTATATTGAAAGGAAGATAAATGATGATCTCCATTTTGCAGCTGGATTAAGTCATCTCTAGGAGGTCTTGTATAGTAGGGTCAATGAACACAAATTGTTGATAGCCAAGATTAATGTGTTTGGTGGTCCGTTAGCATTGTAATGTGCAGAGTTTTTTACGCAGTTATCCTAAATTGAAGTGCTAAAGATGTTGGAGATAAGGAAGTCAATTACGGAAGTGCACATGCAAGTGCATAAAAAGATTGACTTTCTTACAGTTATGAGGTTTTATTGATTAGATTATGGATAGTTGGGTAATTTTTTGGTTTGCTTTTGTATGCAGATACGGATGATACCAGTTAGGTTGTATCTTTTGTTGTATTAACGTTCATTGGGGCGAATGATGTTGGGTCTTGGGTAGAGTATTTGTGGTTTTATTTTGACAGGGATCATCTTATTTGGGGTGTCGTTGGGATACTTCATTAAGCGTTTATTTTGTGTTATGTTTAAAACTTTCTTGTTGTGTTTTTTTTTGTCCAGGTCATTGACTTTTGATCGATGGACACTAACCTGTCCTTGACCCTTTTTAGGGACGAAACGTGTTGTTAACATTATTAAATTTGCTGAAAACTTGAGTAAATAATTGACTTTGTATCTGTTGTCCGTTGTTAACTTTTAGGGACGAAAGTTGTATTATGCAAAAAAATTCCCTATTGGGGATGATGTTAGAAGAGCGCAGAACACAGCCTCAAGAAACCTATTCACTACAACATAAAGTACTTACTAACGATGACCTTTTAACTCAAAACTCAATCTGAATTCTCTGTATTCATCTGTTTGCAACCGTGTCTAAACAATGGCTAAGAATTATTACATCCCCTATTTTCATCAAAAACCACAGCCAAATCACTAAAGTTGATCCTCCTGTTGGTCTTTTTGTTAATCACATCAAATCTTTGTTTGAAAGTGATTTTGTGTCGTTAGATCCCAGACTCCAGTCAAAAAAATCCGATATGGATAGGTCCTTCACTCTTGGCTCTACTGAGGAAGCTGATAATGTTTAGATCTTGCAGTCTTGCAATGGTTTGCTTTTGTGTGGTGGTTCGGGGATACCTATTTTTGATTATGTGTATAATCCATCCACTAATCAGTATAAAAAGCTTTCGTATCCAGATTGCCCGCTTGATAATTTACCTTATTATAGAAGTGTTGGATGATGGACGCACATTTTGTAACATTGATATATACATTTATTCTTCAGAGACAGGAAAATGAAGCCTCTGCATGGACCGCTTTAACTACTTCAGTTTTGATCATTTTAATAGTGCAATATATTAGAATGATGGGTTACATTGGCTAGAAACCAAAAATAGGTAGCTTATGCATTACAGCTTAAACATTAAAAACCCTGACCATCCAATTATAACAACCATACCAATCCCTCAATAGGGAATAACTTTCCTCAAGTCTTATGGCTATATGGATCCAATGCAGATACTCATACAAATGTCTCACTGTTTCATTGGAAGGAAATTGTTTGATTGGAGGGGTCTTTGTTTCTTGTTTGTTTAGTGATTTTGGCTCTAGAAGTTTACTTTCTACACAAGATGATGATAGGGTTGTTCCTGTTGTGGTTACGGTTACGGTACCGTGTTCATACATCTGTAGTTTTAGCCTGCCCTTCACCGAAGGTACTGGTCAATTCGGTCTAATGTTGGGCATTGTTTTAGAGAAAATGGAACAAGTTTTGTTTTTGGTGATCAAGTTGTTAGAAGGTTAAGATAGTTAATTTCTGTTTCAAAATTCGCAAACTGTGCATTTTCTCCTGAATTATATCATCCATTATAAGCTTTTCTCGAGTACTTAAATCTACATTTTGTCTTTCTTCTAGCAATTTCACCTGTTCTTTGTATCTTCACTGCCAATTAGATTGTCCTTATTGACCTTGTTACAATTAGTTACATGATTTGACAGTTGTTCAAACATAGATAATATCATGACATCTTGTTGTGCAGAATAATTTATATCCTCAACAGTTGCATTTTTTGTTTCAAGTAGATACTGTTAGATATTAGAAAAAGACTCGGTCACCCCGTGTATTTTACTGTTTATTATAGCTCGTAGTTTAATAGTTAATCGTATGACTTTTGGTATTAAGCCAGGTACTAATACCCGGTATATTGTAAGAACTATAAAAGCCTCTTCCAACTTTGGAAGAGGTAAGCTAGTCATTATTCATTTTACACTTTAACACATACACTCTCTCTCTAGAAAATATCTCTCTATGTGTTTCTCTCTCTAGAAACTAGCCAAATCCAAGAATCATCATCCGGGCTGTGAAAGTTGATATCATACAATTGGTATCAGAGCTATGTGGTGATTTCGTGAGCTTGTGTGCGTTCTAATCTTGATTAAATCGTGTTCCTTAGTTACTTTTTGGGTTTTTGGTTCGAAAATCAAATCTCAGAATTTTAAGCTTAGATGTGTTTAGTGTTATGTTTTTAAGCAAGATCTAGGCATAAGGTAACTAGTTGTACAAGAAAAATCAAGGTTCAACATCAAAAGGGGAGTGTTTTTGGTGATTTTGTTGGAAAAATACGTGTTTTGCTCGAAGTTAACCTTCTGTTTGAAGGAAGTGGAATATGCTGGTTTGAAGGAAGCGGAATATGCATGTTTGAATCAAGCGAAATATGACAGGTTGATTCCAAGCGAAATATGTATTCAAGCGGAATATGACATTTGTCAAGCGAAATATGACAGGTTGATTCCAAGCGAAATATGACAGATTTTCAAGCGAAATATGTTAGTTTTCAAACAAGCGAAATATGACAGTTCTCCAAGCGAAATATGTTTGTTTTCATCAAGCGAAACATGTCATAAGTCATCAAGCGAATTATATTGATTTTTTCCAAGCGAAATATGTCACTAAAATCTTAATTTTTCTACGGTTTTCTTACTTTGTAAAATCCCGTGAAAGATTTATTTCTCGGTTTCAGTTAAGATTAGTAAAATCCCGTGGAATAATTACTTTAATCACAACTAAAACATATCTTTAACACAAGTCTCCTTTATCACTGATCGATCAAGACTGATATCATTTCACAACAAATTCAAGATGTCTAATATGTCGGAAGATATCCAGTATGCCGGTTCCGATACACGCCCACCAATGCTTGACAGAACAGACTTTGAATCTTGGCAACAACGCATTCGTCTGTATTGTCTGGGAAAAGATAATGGAGAGAACATTATGAAATCGATTACTGAAGGTCCATTTAAAATGGGAACATTCATACAAACTCCTGCTGAAGAAACTGAGGGTGCACTTCAACAAGGTCCAGAACGTGCTAGAGTCTTTACAAACCTTTCTGTTGAAGAAAATGAAAGGTATAAAGCTGACATTCGTGCAACGAATATCCTACTTCAAGGGATACCAAAAGCCATCTACATACTCATCAACCACTATACTGACGCCAAAGACATTTGGGACAATGTGAAGATGATTCTGGAAGGTTCTGAGTTAACAAAGGATGACAGGGAATCTCAGTTATACGATGAATTTGAACACTTCTGTCAAATCAAAGGAGAAACCATTCACGTATACTATGTTAGGTTTATGAAGCTTATTAATGACATGAGAAACATCAAGATCACCATGCCCAGAATGCAGCTTAACTCTAAGTTTGTGAACAACATGTTACCTGAGTGGAGTAGATTCATAACTGAAGTCAAACTTAATAGAGGTTTGAAAGTGTCTAACTTTGATCATCTTTATGCCTATTTGAAGCAACTTGAGGTACATGCCAGTGAGAATAGAATAATGATGGAAAGGTTTATTCAACCAACTAATGATCCTTTGGCACTAGTGTTTAATGCCTCAATTCAGCAGTATCCAACACAATCATCCATGTCTCCTCAATCCTCAAATGAACCATCTCCTGCTGATAACTTTCAACTGGACTCAGGAAGTTCTTCAACTGACAACTTGATTGAAAGTTTAACCAACACACTTGTCCTCCTCACTCAATCGTACAAATCACATCTTCCTCAAACAAACAATCAACTCAGAACGTCTTCTAATGCAAGGAACAAAGCTACGGTTCAAGACGGCAGAGTTGTGGTTCAAGATGTCCGTGGAAGACACAATGCGAATAATCAAGGAAGATCATTTCAGAGGAACAATACAAGAGGAAATGTTGTAGATGGGAATGCTGAAGGTTAGAACAGAGGTGGCAATGTGAATCCTGGTCAAGCTAAACCCATTAAGTGCTACAACTGTAATGGACTCGGGCACATAGCACGAGAATGTCCTCGGCCAAAGCGACTTCAGGATTCAGACTACTTCAAGGACAAGATGCTACTTATGCAAGCCCAGGAGAATGGTGCAGTACTGGATGAAGAACAGTTGTTGTTTCTTGCAGGAGAACAGGTCACCAACTTTGATGATGATGTGGATGATCCAACCGAGAAAGATTTGGCACTCAATGTGACTCTGATGTTGATGAGGCTCCTAATATACAGACCATGTTCATGGTAAATCTTTCATCTGAAGATCCAATCTACGATGAAGCCGGGCCATCATATGACTCGAATACTCCGTTTGAGGTACAAGATCATGATACCTTTGTAGATCATATGGATGAGTATCATGAAGTACACGAGATGCAAAACGATGTACAACACAACTACGTTGTTGACTCTGATGCTGAATATGAATCATACGAGTGGATTGTAATATTATTCCGTATAATCAGTATGTGGAGGACAACGAAGAAAATGTTGTACAAAGTAATGTATCTTCTGTACAAAATGATGCATTAATGTCAATTATCAATGAAATGCATGAAGATGTTGTTCAACAAGGTATACAAGTATGTTAGCAAATAAGCCAGATAAAGTAGTTAATGATCGTTGACTCCTCTGAATAACTGCTGGATATAAGGAACTGGACCGGGGTATGAAAAAACGGGCCAAAGTTTGAATTAACTGATAAAGAACGAAAATTGATGAACAAATGAGAATAAATATCTCTGACTAAAATAGAAAGGAAACTTCTTTAAAATCAGAACTTCATTCTGTACAAATGCAACTTCGTTCTACCCTTGGCCATTATAAGTCAAAGACGGAAGAAGTGACCATTTTGAAAAAGGATTTTAAACAAAAAGAAGACAAATTCCTTGAAGAGTTTTTAGTCATAAAAAGGCTAAAAGAAAAGGTTGAAGATAGATTATACAAACTGATCAGTCTGGTCAACGGTTCACATGTTACTGTAAACAAATCGTTTGGATAAAGAACAAGGTAGCGATACGGCTATAATATATATTCTCTTATATCTCACTCATGCAAAGCAAGTTCAGTCTGCTATCTATAATGGTCATGAAATAGTCAAGACCAATCATGCACCCCTTGTTGTACATGACTCAGAGGATACTCGTGAGATAGCTGAGATAACTAGGAAAAGAATGCTTGAGAAAATGAAAAGCCCTCTATGTGTGGAAAAAAAAGTTAAGATTGCACCCCCGGATTACTTGAAAGAGAACCTTCTTGCAACCTTTGCACCACAAAGAGATTTGACCCCAGAACAGATTTTTTGGTCCAAATAGGTAAATGAAATCAAAAGGGCTGAAACCTCAGTTCCAAAACCACTTTCAGCATTGACGGTGTACTTTCCACACTAATACACCTGTCAAGCTTTGGTCCACAGGTTCTCCAACAAAAAGTCAAGTGAAATTAATCTTTATACACATATATAATTTTTACGGAATTTGAAAAAACATGTAAAAGAGAATCCTACTAAAGGTCTCACAGAAGGGGAAAGAGGTTTGAACAAACAAAAGATGTTACCTCACTGATGTCATACCATTTTTCAAACTCTTAACACACTTTGAAGGAGTTCAAAAAGGCGCTCTTTAAAGGAAGTTAAAGGAATGGAATGAAATTTTTGATCCAAATGTCAGCAGAGGTAGGACCAGAATAAAATGTAGACAAGGATAATGTGATGAAATTGAAAGAGGAAAAAACCTTCTCATTGCAAATGAGAATCTAATTGCTTAAATTATTGCAAATCAACTTAATGTTTGCTGTTGAACAATCACGTTGTCTAGATCTTGAAGCTAAGATATCTAAATTACAAAATGAGAATCAAAAGGATGTTAATGATGAAATGATAAGAGGTTTTAACAAACTTAAGGTGGAATACCTAAATTTGTAATTGAAATATCAACACCTTCAAGAAAACTTTCGAAATAACAAATCACAAACTTCTCAGGATGTTCCTGAATTGATATTTTTAGAATTATAAAATTCTAGAACACAGCTTCAAGAAAGACAAGCAATTAGAAACTTGATAAGCTCAGTCACTATAATGAATGACAGATGTTGTGAAACTTATAATGCTAAAGATGTCACTGCTCTTATTGACCAAAATATGATGTGTTAGAGTGAACTAGAAAAGGTCAAACAACACTTACAAGGAATTGTATGACTCCATTAAGTATTACGTGTGCCACACTAGAGAAAAGGATCTACATGGGGGTTTTAAATGGAAATTAAGAGTCTAAAGGCTCAGTTGAAAAAGCAAAGTGTCTTGTGTCACTAGTGCTCTGTCAAACCAAAAAGTTCCTTGCGCCTGGCAGTATGCCATTATTGTTAAAACCCATCCAATCATCCCTTAAGAACAATAGGACGTGCTCATTTAAACTATAATCAACCATCTTAAGAGACTTATAAAAAGTTAGAGAGATGTAGAGGAAGCTAAGTAGTTAAACACACTGGATAATGCACTTAAACTATGCTTGTACAATAACAAAGATCGTCTTAGAAATTTTAGAATATTGTGATTGGCACTTGCAAAAAGTTTTCATGAAAAGAGATAAACAGGCTCCCTCTACCCCATATACTAGGGAAAAGCAAGTTTTACTTTAATGTTTTCCTGTGATTCCTTATACAGGAGTAAACACTTCCAACTAAAGCAAGCGGATTCAAGCCTAGAAGCCTAATACAAAGAAAAAGAGGATCCTGCCTGCTAAGAAGTAGAGAATTGAGGGAAGTAGATAGACCACCTAGGACAAATAAGTTCAGTATGAGACAAAACTAAAATCGGTGTTAAATTTAGCATTAGCTCTAAGCGTGTTCGTAATTAATTCGAATTTGAATCTGTGTGAAATGTGTATCAAATGTTTAAAACTCTGCAAATCATGAAATGTGTGTTGTTAATATTTTGAGTTCTGTATAATGCAAATATCCCCACTGTTAAAATTGTCTTGAATAAGGAAGCAGATTTGGAAACCCAAAAGGCTAAACTGTCTGATAACTGTTTGAACTAGACCAAAAACGAGTTTGGGATAAGCAAACGGGAAAATATTTGCTGATATTGGTTATCAATGGAGACCCACAGGAAAGAAATTCACCTTAGGAAAACTTAATTGTGGTTATCAATGGAGACCCACATGAAAGAAATTTGCCTTAGGCGGAAATGTTGTGCCCTTCTAAACTAAGCTTTCGTGTTATGTCCTTTTTACATATGCTTACCTACAGGACCCCAATACAAAAAATTGGGGAACCGAAATTCCAAAACTCTCAACACTCTGACTTGTTTTTTAAATGCAAGGTCGTTACGGTCGTCCTTTGTATCTAGAACTCAGGCTGTTCATACATCATGTAGCAGGGAACATCGTTCAAAGCTCAAGTACATTTAGGAATGTTCATCGGGATAGTCTTAGTCAGGAATGATCACTTTGAGCTATCATGGCTTATGAATAGATTATGTTATTTGTGAATGTGTGTCATATTCCAATAAGTATACTATGTGGAATGAGTCTGGGACACAATTATGTATACTCTGTAGGGCCAATTTTGTGATTCTGAACTTGATATTGCTTTCAAAAGCCATTTCTGCTTTGTTCGGGATTTGAATGTCGTTAGACTTTATTATAGGTAGTCGTTGCTCAAATTTGTATCACGATACGATTGTTGTTTGATGAAGTCTTCTCCAGTATGACTTGTGTGTCCAATAGCTTACATGGACCTATAATCATGGCTGATGGACATGTCGTTTAAACCATTTAAACTTCGGCACAATCAATGATCTTGCTCAAAAAGATCTGGTTAGAGGTTTACCAAGATTGAATGTTTGAAAAAGATCAATCTTTGCTGCAGCCTTCCGAATTGGCACTTGGAAAAAAGCTAGAGTACTCCACCAAATCAAAATCTAAAAACACCAATATGGGAGGTTCTTCATTACCCTTCAATGGATCTATGTGTGTCCACATGAGAGTACAGTATTATTAATGAGAAGAAATTACATTTTAGTCATCGTAGATGGACTATTCTTGAATTCACCTATGGGTAAAGTTTTGTGATCAAAGGATGAGCTCCAGAGTTTGTAATCAACTTTCTTAAGCTATACAAGTTGGTGTCAACAAAACACAGTCAGTGATATATCCGAAAATATATGGAACAGGAATTCCGTCAACCAAGTTTATGTCTAAATTTATGAAGGTGTTGGCATATTTCATCAAAAGTCTGTTCCGAGAATCTCCAAGCAACAAAACGGTGTTGTTGAATGACGAAATAATACACTTGTGGAGCAGCACGTACAATGACCTCGATATTCTGCAATACCCTGATCAGACTGCTTTCTGTGGGCAGAATCCTGTCGCTATGCTTGTTACACCGAGCCGCATCCCTAATTCAGACTCGTCACACAAAACCCCTTATGAGCTTGTCAGATAGAAGCCTGATTTACAATTTCTTCCGGGTATTTGGCTGCTTGTGTACCTACATAATGATAGTGAAGATCTAGGAAATTGCAAGCCTAGCTTGACTTTGGGATTTTCGTTGGGTATGCTCCTAGCAGAAGGGCATAGAGTCTTACAACAAGAGAACTCATCGAATCATGGAACAATTTCATTTTTGTGGGTTCAAAAAACAAATTTTTCGGGGGGAATGGCTGCATCAGACAATGGCTCTGTACGCAGTTGTTTCAGAACGAGCTATAATCGATGACCTGGATTAACTCAATTCAGGGCTCGCCCCAACACATGCCCATTGATAAGTGTAAAATACGCATATCTGTTTTTACCTAAAAATAACCAATTAAACCCAAACGACCAAAAATGGCAAAAAAATATGCTTAGAATTTGAGTTTTGTGTGTGCAGATACAGATTTATCATAAAATCATAAGAAAACAGTCAAAACGGGCAAGCACGGACACGAGAATCAGCAAAGAGTTACAAAAAAAAAGCCAAAAGAATTCAATGCCGGAGCAGAGAAAAGTCAAACCCTCAGTCTAAGTGGTACAAATCATGGTCAATATAAAAGTCATACAGATCCATAAATATTCATTCTTATGCCCCTCAACTTTCAGAAAAGTCCATAAATGATCCTAAGCCTAATTGGGCATTACACCGGATCTTAAGCAAAAAACCATAGGGCCAACTCCTTCCTATAAACACAGGGGGACCTTCTTGCTATTTTCCTAAACCTTTTTTTTACACTACACTCAGTACTTAACCAAACACAAGGACCAAAATTACAATTTACCAAAGTTTGAAAATTCTTAACACTTTCTCAGTAAGAGAATAATGTTTCTCGCGAAAAACTGTTAGTCATATTCACGTGTCTTCCCATTTTTACCATCAGTCAAATAATTAGGGCAAAAAATAAATTAAAGGTTTAAATGGGTTAATTCAAGTGCTAAATAATGGGACATGGCATGAGTCCATTTCATCATCATAGCTTCCTATTGGTCACGACCCAAAAGAGAGGATTACGGGCTAAGATAAGAAAAGGCATAAGAGAAGGGAATTTCACACTAGAGCACACGTAAAAAGAAAACAATCTAGCCTCGACACACCGGATGCCACGTTGGCAATCCGTTTGTGTCCCATATATGATCCAAGGGGCTATGAATACTCCTCCAATGATTGAGTAGATCACAATGCTTGATGACTAAGGAGCGGTCTAAACTAACTTTGGCTCTAGAAATTTCCATGGCTACTATAAAAACTCACACTTCACATAAAAAAGGGGACCTTTTTCTTTTTCTAGTTGTTAGCTTTTTAGCTTTTGCTCTGAACTTTAGCTATGTAATTTTAAATCTTCCATTCCGTTTTCAGTTAAATTGTACTCTCAAATTCTTAGTGTAATATGTTTAATTATTAAAATTCTCCTTTGTTTTTACACAAACCTCTTTTACTTTACTCTCAAGTTCTTCTATAAGCCAAATGAACTGTTAAGCTTCAAGTTTAATAAGCTCTTAAAAAAAGCTCTCACAAGTCCACAGAGCTTGTGAGCTTAATACAGTCATAGTCATACCTAAATATCTAAAATCAGTTTAACTAAT
The DNA here is from genome assembly GCA_026074375.1 of Tanacetum coccineum. Lineage (NCBI taxonomy): Eukaryota > Viridiplantae > Streptophyta > Magnoliopsida > Asterales > Asteraceae > Tanacetum > Tanacetum coccineum. The sequence continues at coordinate 35,618 of BQNB010058725.1, forward strand.
ACCTTACCTTGATTTTTGGATTGTAAGCTATGAAAGGAGAGCCAAAAAGGGAAGGGCTCTCATGGACTTATACCCTAGCTTATTAATAAGCTAGGGAGCTTGTAGCTGCCCTATTAGGGTCCTCTTGTTTAGCTAGAGGTGCCTTGTAAGTTCCTCATTTAATCCTTTTTATTCTAGCTTTTAATAATTGTCTATTTACTTTCTAAGCTTAAATCTGCTTATTTGCTTATAATGTTTGCTTATTTGTGCTTAAATATCTTTAAAATTGCTTATTAGATTAGTTAGATCATCTGTCTTTAGCTTATTAGTTATAAATCTTAGTTGCCTTCATTTTTGTCTTAAAAAGCTTTAAAAATCCAAAAATAGAAAAAAAATAAAGTAGATCTTTGATTATAGCTTGTTTAGTTGATTAATCATGTTTGTTAAGTTAAATTTAAGATAAATAATGTCTGGGATCATAGTTTAGATTAGTAGATTTTATTTTGAAAGCTCACTTAGAATCTGTCCTAGCTTAAAGGGGTGTTTGGCTTAAGCCTATTTGACCTAAAAAAGTCAAAACTATTTGGTCCATTTTCTTTGGACAGCTTAGTTTTCATAAGGTAAACAGTTTTGAAAAGATTTGAATAATTAGTTTGAAGTTAAAATGATTTTGTGGCTTATTTTCCATGTGTTAGTGATATGTGTAAAATACACATATCCGTTTGTACCTAAAATAACCCAATTAAACCCAAAACAGACCAAAAATGGCAAAAATATGCTTGTATTTGAGTTTTGTGTGTGCAGGTACGAATATATCAAAAATCACAAGAAAACAGTCAAAAACGGGCAAGCACGGACACGAGAATCAGAAGAGAAACAGTCAAAAAGAAGTTTAATAAGCTCTTAAAAAGCTCTCACAAGTCTATAAGCTTGTGATTGAACTATTAATTCACTTAATCTACTTAAATCATTAAAATCAGCTAAATTACCTTATGTTTGGATTGTAAGCTATGGAAGGAGAGCCAAAAAGGGAAGGGCTCTCATGGACTTATACCCTAGCTTATTAATAAGCTAGGGAGGTTGTAGCTGCCCTATTAGGGTCCTCTTGTTTAGCTAGAGGTGCCTTGTAAGTTCCTCATTTAATCCTTTTTATTCTAGCTTTCAATAATTGTCTATTTACTTTCTAAGCTTAAATCTGCTTATTTGCTTATAATGTTTGCTTATTTGTGCTTAAATATCTTTAAAATTGCTTATTAGATTAGTTAGATCATCTGTCTTTAGCTTATTAGTTATAAATCTTAGCTGCCTTCATTTTTGTCTTAAAAAGCTTTAAAAATCCAAAAATAGTAAAAAATAGAGTAGATCTTTGATTATTGCTTGTTTAGTTGATTAATCATGTTTGTTAAGTTAAATTTAAGCCAAATAATGTCTGGGATCATAGTTTAGATTAGTAGATTTTATTTTGAAAGCTCACTTTGAATCAGTCCTAGCTTAAAGGGGTGTTTGGCTTAAGCCTATTTGACCTAAAAAAGTCAAAACTATTTGGTCCATTTTCTTTGGACAGCTTAGTTTTCATAAGGTAAAAAGTTTTGAAAATATTTGAATCATTAGTTTAAACTTAAATGATTTTGTAGCTTATTTTCCATGTGTTAGCACCAGGGGAATTTTTCATTTGGTCTTTGCTAGTGCAAGATTGAACCAAGCCACACAAGGCTTGGTAATTGTTTGTTTTGAGTTTTTACCACTCAATAAGAGTGTTTAAGTGTAGGAATACCAATAGGGTATCCTGCAATTGTGTTTACGGCCTTGTCATTTTGCATCAGTGTACTGACTTACATACTCAGCATATGCTGAGTATGTAGTCTGTTTTTAAGCCCCAATTTAAGCACTTCATTCTAGGATTTAGGATCTTATAGTTTAGTAGATTGTAGAATAGATATAGTTTAACAAAGATTAAAGCATTTTTTCATTATCAGCTTAATTTGTCAGCTTAATTTTGCTCTTAAAAAGTCATAAAAAGCCAAAAAGCCAAAAATAGTAGC
>BQNB010058726.1:0-37638 GCA_026074375.1 Tanacetum coccineum
GGATGACTATCAAAACTATGTTTAAAATGATCTTTATGAATAAGATATGATACCAATTTTTTATGGTTGTCTCTATTATTTATTTATTCTGAAAAGTATATATAAAATGATATATACAAGTAAGATGCGATACCGCCTTTATATGAATATCTCTTGACTTTTATGAAACTATGTTTAAAATGTGTTTTATGAAAATTGAAGAATATATATGTAATCTTTGATTTATGCAATAACAAGAGATAGAGTGGGTTGGATTAGTTTAGAGAGAAAAAGTAAACATGAAAGATGAAATGTATTATGTGTGTGGAGAAAATGAATTACAAAGAGAACCAACTAACCAACCCCCTCTCCAAGGCATGAAGTGAGGTATTTATATGCTAAACATGGCCGGCCATAGGCCTTTGTGAGGTTTTCCATGGGCCTTGGACCATATTAACTTACATATCATTAATATGACTTACTTACGGGCTTAGACTATTTAGTATTGGAAGTGACCGAGACTTTTCTTGTTCCTAACAATATTACATCGGAGGAGCAGTTGACGAGTACGGTAATACTTTATAAAAAAAATCCAAATTCATCAAATTCGATACTACATTTATTGTCACGAGTGAATTGTCACACGGAAATCAAAATTTTAATAATATTTGGTGTTATAAAGATATTTTGCAAGTATAAAGGTCGATGTAATGATGGCAAGATGCTATTACCCGTGTGGTAACCGGAATGGTTGCCCCATTACCATAGATGTATTAATGCAATTATTAAAAATGGTATTAAGGTTACTTGTATCCGTGGATAGGTGACCACAATCAATCAAACGTGCTTGCTTGACAAAAGTCATTAAGTTCATAAGCGATAGGGGTGAGCATGGTGCGGATCGGTGCGGATTCGGGCAAAAACCACACCGCATCCGCAATTGCGGATTCTATAAAAGTATAAACCGCACCATGCGGATCCTGCGGTTTCGGTTTTGCGATTTTCAAATGCGGATTTTCGGGTTTTAACCGCACCACACCACATATGACCATTTTTTTAATTTTGGGCTTGAACCCAATAAAAAATTTGGGCTTGAACCAAATAGTAATTTTGGGCTTAATGTAAATACACTATTATAATTATATTCATGTGAGATAAAACTGAAAATATAAACACTTAATTAGTAAAACGAAAAATATAGAACTGATAAAACTGTAAATACAACGCATCCGCACCACCCCTAAATCTACTTTATACTTTTGGTGTGGTAGTGCTTCAGTTGAACAGGCATGAGTGAATGGAAAAATCACAGCAGGATGTTACAAGGTAGAAAAATGAGCACACTCCTAATTCATATACTCCCAATTGACAAAAACACCCTTTTACCCCTATTCAGCCTACTTTTCTTCTACCTTTCACAATACAATCAAAAGCATTAGAGGAGTAACTGGTACGGAAAAAAACAGCCAAATATCAATAGAAAGCAAGGAAAAACAGCCAAATATGGAAAGTCAAGAAAAAGCAAGGAAAGGCTGGAAATAGTTGACTTTTAAAAGTCAAACTAAAGACCTTTCTTCATTGAATCTTAGGTAAACATTGCTCCCATTCTATACACAAGTGTAACTACATCAAACAACATAAGCACTATAATTTTTAAGAAAGGCATGGAGAATTTGTGAAAAACAGTTATAGTTTGACATCTAAAGTAGGAAGTCAACAGTCGCATCTCAAGTGACACATGAAAAATACTAACCTGTATGAGGATGTTCAGGAAAATACTTTTATCCTAAAGGACATGACCACAACCTAGCCTAACAAGGTCCACAGGAGCATATCACATATGATAAAACCAGCATCATAGATGACTAAACATTGAAGCTCAAAAAGAAAGATAAACAGCATTGAACAACTTGAGCACTGATAGTTAATAAGCTTGTGACCAGGATTCATAAAAGATTGTCAATAACTAGCTTCTTACAGTTAACACAAGCATTGTTGAGAAGCTGCTCAGTCACTTGGAAGTACCTAATGTATACGCATTTGAAATGAGGTAACCATTTCTAGCCTAAACATGAATTCAAAGTTCCATCAATACATTAACCTCATCACCTTTAGGACCATGATCAAGCAGTAATTCCTCGCAGTCTTCATTTGGGATTTAATCACTATCATACAAGTGATGTGGCTCCATCAAATTGATATTAGTCTGAGTGTGAGTCCGAGTCGTCTTCATCTTCAACTGAAGCACTACCACACCAATCAAGATACTTCTTCATGTTTGATGGAAAAGTGAAACCTTTAGCCTTCAATCGAGCGAGAGTCTGCAAACAGAAAATAGCAATAAGAATAGTGCAATACTTGTATGAATTAATACTGGTAATGGAAAGAAAAAAAAAACTTTAGCTTCCAAAGGAGCGAGAGTCTACAAACAAACAGAATATAGCAATGAGAATGGAGTAATACTTGTATGAATTAGTTTTTATAATGGAAAGATGAGACCATTAGCTTCAAATAATTGATTGTCTGATTTATATCCAGGTCGCTGGTTGCAAATACACATCCAAACGAGTATACTGTTTATAATCAATAAAGTTCTCCCAAAGCTAATGATCGAAAAGTCCTACAAACATACAAATTGCAGCAAGTAAAAAAAAAAGATGGATACTTACCCCTAGACAGTTATCTCCAATTTGAAGGTTTTTGACTTGGCGAAGGCTTAGTATCAGACCTTTAAGCATTTCCTCTTCCACTTCCTCGGGTATTGGCATAAGAGGGTGATTCAACCAATAATCTAATTCAACTCTAATTACGGAAGACACATTAAGCAACACAATACCGTTCAATAACAAATATCCTTTGAATGCTAGTGACAAAATATAAGGAGCATTGATTTCGAGCACATCATTTGAGCATCCTTTGAGTGACAAGTTCTGTAAACTTTTGTTAATAACATCAATCCTCTCAAAACCATAGCAAAAATCCAACTCCAAAATTTCCAAAAGTGGACTTCCGGAAAAAATATTTTTAATCACATCTTCATCTAATTCCACATCTTCAATATGCAAAGTCCTAAGGTTTTTCCAACTAATGATATCGGCTTGTTCAAATGAGCAGTGAGACAATGTGAGATGGATAAAACTTGAACAGATGAAAAAAAATTCAGGTAAAACAAACCCATTGTCGTGAGGATGGAAATTAAGATCAATATCAACCTCTTGAACGTTATGATTAATAGCATTACGAATACAATTGTTGAGTTGAGATTTATTCTGATTGGTGTAACAGCAGTGCAGTTCGAGTTTGTTGAGGTTCGATTGGTCACGTTGACTTAATATCCTTTCGACGGACGAATAGAATTGGGGGAAATTATCCACATAATAATTTTGAATAATGAGATTAGGAAGTTGAGGCCAGAGATGTTGCCATCGTTTAGAGAGTGTACCTGTTCTTATGGCGTATTTGGTCTCAGGTAAACGAGAGATGATTTCAACAAGTAAGCAATCGGGTAACCAACTTATTCGATCTTCTAATTGTCTACTTTGTTTTCCTTGCATCATTTTAATGGCGGCTACGAACACAGCCTCCTTCTCATTGCTTGCGTTACCTAAAAACACAAAGGGTTGGATAAACTTTAGATTTTGACCCTCAACTTTCGAAAATTATAGTTCAAACCTACAAGAGAAGTAGCATGATTCCATTTCGGTCTTGGTAGAAGGTTTTATATGCCTATGCCTAAGAGAGGGTAGGGAATAGCTCAGTTACCCACGAGCTCCATCAAAAGCTAGCATTCTTACCCTTAGACACAATGTTGCTAGTCTCATCTATAAGAAAACATGAATGAAGCAACGTATGCAATAGTTTAGTGAGATAACATATATAAAACATGAAAATAAACATGGCAATGATACCAGATGTTGCTTCGTAAAAGACATTCCCTCGCATAGCTAACTCGGTGCTTACAACACCTCTAATTCTCAACGGGAATGTATTCTTGCATCATAACATAAGCTAAAGGACTAAACACTTCACCATCATCCTTAGGCGAATTCTTACTTGCCATATACTTGCTAGTCGTCCACCAAGGACGACGTGAACCCTTATTGGTTCGTCATAGCTAAAAATACTCTTGTCCCCCACATAGGACGTCTAGTTGTCGTGCTATTCATCCACTAAGGATGTCTAAATATATATTTCATAACTAACGAGCCATATGAATATACTAGTCATCCAACATAGGACGTCTAAGTCACGCTTCGAGACATAAGGTACTTTAAAGGCTCGGTTCATCCACTAAGGATGTCTAAGTCCCACATTGGAACATGTGATCACATAATAGCACATATCGCTCAATTAGGACGCCTATTCCCATACTTGGGTCGTAATGCATATAATTATGCAAGTCATCCACTAAGGATGTCTAGTTCCATTATCGGAACATGAATATGTCATTTCTTTCAGGTCGTCCACTAAGGAAGTGAAACAAGTGATAGTATGTCATTTTAGCTAAAAACATGCTACTAGGACCACATGGGTCGTCACAGACTGTTTTGACCCGTCTACACTATTTCACATATGAGCTTATATAGAACTCATAATATGCAATTTTACTAACATAATCATATCGCGAAAGTTAATCGTGTATATTCTAAAAAGACTTGAACGTGAGCAACACAAAATATGTGGTACTTATAACGGGCTACTAAAGTCCCGTTTCTATTCTTATATATGTTACTCACCTCGAATACGCTTGAATACCATCGAAAGCTCCCTTAAAACATCCCAGACTAAGATTTCTCACCTAGGAACACATAATTCACATGAAGATTATTAGGAACATGGCTTAGCTTGTCATAAACAAGCTTAAAAAGAACTTAATCCATGAGGGGGGTGTTTGGTTTGTGGCTTATATTACCACATTAACATGATTTCTGCAAATCAACACCATAAATTGGTGTTATGGCACTATAACAAGGTACCTATCATATCTCTAAACAATTACATGAGTTGTTGGTGATTTTAGAAAATCACCACTTAACCTAATTTCATGAAGTTCTTTAAAAACCCTACAAACGGCATAAAGATTCAATCTTTGAGCATTACCCACTAAAGGATAGCTCTAAAGCATAAGAACAAGGTTATGATTTTACCTCGAATTGATTTGAGAGGAGTGTCGATTCTGAGAGACTTGTGATAAGTCTTGATGTATATACTACGTGGTTGGTCCTATCTTAAATATATTTCATAGGAAGTCCTACTAGAAAGCATACAAAATATTAATAAATCATTACCGTGAAAAATAGGATGACAATACCTTTATGGTTAAATTAAGTGTTGAAACGGGCCCCAATAATTTCGATAAGTGCAGTCTAGCCCTAGAAAAATGACACAATAGTTTGTCGTATGTTTTGACTTCATCCAAAGTCAACTTAATTCCGTTGATGTGTAAATTAGGAGTGTCTAAAGGGCGGTTCGGTTATTTATCGTGGGGCGGGTAATTCATTTTACTACCTTAAACCGAACTGTATTAGGGCGTGTAACCGAACATGAGGTTACCCAAAATGAACGGACTTGCGGTCAGATCACAGTTAACCATTCTAGACGTTTGATCAAGTTTAACTGCATGAACAATAAATTTTATCATTAAATAGATTGATTGAAGTAACCAACTGGCCTAGCTCAGTTGGCCACCAAGATTCTTTAGGAGCTTGGAGATGGGATGTTTGGCTAGGGAAGGTCTCAAGTTCGAGTCCCACCCGGGATTTTTACCCCTTCAGGCGGAATAGGAGAAAGTACAGGCGGGTTCAAGGTACAACATACTGACCAATTGGATGTCACTGCTGGACCTGAACCACTAACAACTAACAAGTCGTTCTAAAAAAAATAGATTGATTGAAGTCATCCTAAAGTTATTTCGTCACAATAATTGCATTCAAATTAACATACATAACAAATTAACAAAAAATATTTATTCGACGTATATAGGTTACATTCATACTAATCAATTTTCACACATGGATTTTAGTAATGTTTACATTAGAATAAAAAAAAGTCGTTATACAATTAAACTAGTACAATAATATAATCAAGAATTATACATTTACTTAAATATTTAGTTAAAAATATTCATATATGTTATACGCAATTCGGTTCGGTTAACTGTGAATATCTAAAAATAAAAACTGAAACCGAACCATGATAAGTGGATTCTTTTGGTTTTGGTGTTTTTCGGTTTTTGTTTTTTTGTTTTCGGGTTATTTCGGTTTCGAGTTGAGCGGTTCGGCTCGGTTTGTCAGTTTCTCGGGTTTTTTGAGCACCCCAAGTGTAAATGTATGCCTTATAACTCAATTCAATTGATGCGTAATGTATGTCTTATTTGTAATGTACTAGTTTTAATACCCGTGCATGCACGAGATTTAGATATTTTGTGTTTTTAAACTACATGTATATTTTTTATTTTTTTTCTGTTTTATAAATTATGTTATAGAGTATTATCGAAATATATGAAGATAATAGATTCGTTAAATTTTTTATATATTACGTAGTATATGAACTTGAAGATGATTAGTATTTTATTTTTTTTACCTATTTTCAGATTCGACATTGTGAGGCAACTAATCCCAGCGAAACTACCCTTTTAGGTAGCCCGAAGTTGGCTCAAGTGAACCTTCGATGTGCTTCGGTTGTACAACATGATTTCAGGCCAACAATGAAAAATCCACCAAAAAGTCTTCGGGTAGATTTGGGATGTGATCAAATAATGTTAAATCTTTGTTTGAAACTAAGAAATTGTTTACATTTTTCGTATTTTAAAATATAAAGTTTAGAGGTATAAAGTTTAAGGGGTTATTTGTTTATTTTTTTTAAGTTATAATAAACTTGTAAATTTATAAATTTACACTTTTGACTCCGTATAATTTATTTAAAATTAACCGCTAAAGTTTTATTAGTTATCGCTTTTTTTTCAAGTTTTTGTTTTCACAAATTTGACACGCATATTTTTATATGTTTTTTTTCCATCAGATTTCTCCATCAATTTTTTTCAATTTTGACTTTTTATTAACCAATCAGATCGCACGACTTTACATACGTGGTAAAATCAAGCATTTTGATTGGTCCAATTTATTTTCTCATAAGATTTAATCTGAAAGAAAACTCCGAAATGATGTAATTCTTTTATTATATAAAAAATGTCTTGGTATTGTTTTATGGATGAGTTTGGTATTTAAATGTGAACTTGTAAGACCAGCCTTTATGGTGGCTTAGACCGCAGGTTCGGACCACCACACATTTCTAACGACCACGTGCCAAGAATTAGTTGCACTTTTATTTTAATTTTCTGAGTGTGCGTAGGGTATATTATGGGATATGTTTGTATTAAGTGTGATATTTTTATACGTAGTATGTGTTTGGTTAGGTGGTAAACACTACGCCTCTAAAAGTGGTAGTAAGATGGTGTGCTGAAAAGTTGATGTGGGGCTAACGTAAGGGTGGTGATCCGGTGACCATTACACCCACCCTAACAATTTTTCAAGTTTATTGATTTTTAGTCTTAACATGTTCACCTCTAAAAAGATCCTTATTACCTTGTTTTACTTCTATTTCAGGTAGGACTGAGAGATATCAAGAACACCATTGATATCCCTCAATCGTACTTGAAGTAAAAGTAAAACAAAACAATAAGGGTCATTTTAGAGGTGAACATGTTAAGACTAAAAATCAATAAACTTGGAAAATTGTTAGGGTGGGTGTAATGGTCACCACCACTTTTACGTTAGCACCACATCTCATGTAACATACACAGAAGTTGGGCTGAAATCATTAAAAACAAAAACAATTTGACTTTTTTTTGGGTGCTCTGATACACTTTCACTGTTTTTGACCCATTACCCATTAACTTAAACTTATCATACATTTAATTATATGTGCTCTAAGATTCAGGTTTAAACATAATAGGTAGCTAGTATCTTGTAATGTTTTTATACATCATAGAGTATTTTAAAGGCCATGTATCCATAAGATAGTTTTCACTCTTTAATGTATTAACCATTTTCATTTTACAGAAATACAAACTACTGAGTTAAAGCATATCACAGCTATTTATATGTGCCTCAAGGACTTATAATATAGATTTCTATGAATTTAAGATTATGATATCTACAAAATAACATGAGTTCATTATCATATTTTCAAAGTCTGATGTAGGAGTCATGTATTTTCGATTCATGTATCATATTAACGTATAGTACAGATTACCTTACATGATACTTATGTGGAGTTTATAGTAATACATTAAAAAAGTAAAACCTAAAAAATAGAAAATTGATTTTCGGGTTTTATCGGGTTGACCCGATAACCTGATAGCAATATTTTATAACCCTAACATATTAGAGTAAAAAACCTAAAATTCTCTCTTCTATGGGCGAAAAACGGCTCCCTCTATTCCATCAATTCTGATCGCATAATCTTCTTCTTTCTTGATCCGAATATCATATAATACTCTTGTTCGCTTTAATATAGATTTAATATTTACAAAGTTTCTTATTTGATGATGATTTCTCAAGATTTAGGATGCGAAATCTCAGTAGGGTTTTGTGGTTTATTTTTCGGTCTTTAGGAATGCTTTATTAAGATCTACCGACTTTCAGTATGAAGTCATATATTCATCTGTATTTATAGTGATGCCTTCCCTCAAAGGTTTTTCGTAATGAATAAAACGTGGAATCGCAGACTATTTTATCTTTATGTCTTTGTTTAGTTTATTGCATGTTGGCTTGTTGCAGTCAAGAAGGGCGAATACAATGAGTATGGACACTTGGAGATTGTGCTGCTAGGTTTGGTAGCAGCTATAGTAGTTCCAAAGTGATAACTTCTTCTCATTTGGTTTTCTTCCGTTCTTTATTAACGGTGCCCCGAAACTGTATAGTATTGATGTTGCTGTCACTGGTGAGTTCCATTAACACTGTAGTCTTCAAATTTAATTAATGATATTGATCGTAAACATGATGAGTTATTACTAGGTTACTATTGAAAGATCGAATGAAACCTTGGAAAGCATTAGTTCTTATGTAATATCAATTAAGTTACGTAATAAATCTGAGTTAGCCATTAATTTTCGTATGCTGATATCTATTATCTTAATGTTGATGAATCCACAATACCTATGACCCGATCGTTCATCTGGACAGCATAATTCATCATCCTATGCTGATTGCGGTGGAAAGCGCAAAGGACATCCAAATGTGAATTCCAACTTTTGTAACGGTTGACTTCCATATTGATGTGTTAACATCTCTATTCCCTTAAAGTTTATTAAAATGTTAGTAACTCGCTTTGGGAACACACTCTATATGGCTGACTGATTGGAAAAAAGGGCTGTCAGGGTGTAATATTATGCGAGGAAAAACTGTTTAAAACAAGGGCTAAAAGATTATGATGAATTCCAAATGCTTCTTTTTCTTTTAATGTGATTCCAGCCTGGTTTAGAGGCTTTGAGTTGGCCATGTTTGATCGTAAATCTCCATCATTCCAAAAATGGTCGATGAACTAATTGCTCACAGAGAAAGACGTCTATTCGATTATGGCGTATATATGCATATTTTCCAATCTTCAAGTTTGTGAAGAGAGGCATTAATCTAATGCTACTCATTGTAAACCTGTTATGCTGATTCATACTCAACTTCATGTGTATTTGATTCTGATAAGACTAGTTTAGGTAAATTCAGAGGCTGATCTCGTGGATGTTGTTACTATTGGTATTCCATCTCTTTCTGAGGATGATTTTACCAAAGAAACCATCCGTGTTGAGTATGAATGGAGGCCGCCCAGATGTGATACATGTAAGATTTTTGGTCATGTTCATGACTATTGCCCTAAAAAAGTGGTGAGTCCTCCTATTGTTGCTACTTCTAATGTTGTTACCCCTAATGCTGAGAAGACTAATGATGGTTTTCAAACGGTGGGTAAAAAAAAGAAGAGGAAAAGTAAGTCCAAGTCTACTAATGGCGGTCAGTTTACTGGTCCTTCGGTTAAACATAATGTTAGATATGAGCCTAAAGCGACTACAAGTGCACCAAAGAAGGGAACTACTTATGTGGGTTATACATCTCAATCGACACCTATGTTGAAGACGACTGGTAATTCATCTAAGAAAGATAATCTCTTCATGTCTAATTCTTTTTCTGCCTTAAATGAAGAAGAAGAAGAAGTGGAAAATATGTATGATGAATCGGCTAACTTGATTCAAAACACAAAAGCTAGTGGAAGTTCATCTTTCACGGCTGCTGCTGGTTAGCTTGTTTAGTTGTGTTATGTGTTCTAGTTGCACTTAGTTGTTTCTAGAGTTGTAAGAGTTTATGGCATGTCATAAGCTCTAGTTTTAGGTGTTTATCAAGCTGTTTAGCTTGAGGTTAATGTGGTACTTCAGCCACATTCCATTTGTTCTTAACTTTTTTCGGTTTTAATATACTTTACCAAGGTAACCCTTTACCCAAATTTTTTTTTATAACCCTAACCTGACCCGATAACACTATCGGGTTATCGAGTTCGGGGTCGAAACAACCCGACTAGAATTTTTGACCCGATTTAACCCGACCCGATAAACCTTATCGGGTTCGGGTCGGGTCAACCCAACCCTACTGACACCCCTAACCATCACCGTCCTCATAAATCTCAACATAATCAATTTAATATTTCTCAAATTTTAACAAAGGTTCAAAATTAGAATTTATGGCATCAAAATGGATTGGACAACAAATTTTTGGATGTTAAAGCAAAGCGTTTTTCAAACTATAACACAAAAGTACTTCATTGAAAATATAGCAAGATTGCCTAACTACCTAAACATGAATACAAACCGTCATCAATTAATCAACCGCGTCACCTTCACTTTGAAGACCATCATCAAGCAATAGTTCCTCTGAGTCTCCATCTGAATCTCCACTTTCATTTGAATCTCTATCAGACCAATGAACTAGCTCTACCGAATCACTATCACTATCGGAGGATATAAGTGAAACATCATTAACAACCTTCAAGTTCGATGGAGAGATGAAACCTTTAGCTTCCAAACGAGATAAAGCCTACCCACATGAAAATAGCAATGAAAAGAGGAAAAATTAGAAGACTGGCATGCCTGTATATACTAGTTATGAACAGGGCAAAGCGAAAACAGAGCGTGCAAACACCCCTTATGAACAAAAAACACACTCAATAGGAAGTATGAAAGACATTTAAACTCCATGCATATGGGTTCTAAGCAGCCAATTACGAAAGAAAGAAAAAAACCTACAACAAAGATCAACAATTGTGAACATCATCAAACCGTACATGTACATTTGTGTTTGTGATGGTAAATTTGCTCATATGAGTGCATAGTTTCTGTTGCATCTAGATGTATTTCGTATTTCTAACACAAAGCGTGCCTGGTTGTACAATAATACTAAACATTGTGACTTGAATCACAAACCCAAGTAATTATCAAGTTTAAGTTATCTACCAATATATTGTTCAAACAAACTAATACGAGTATTCACTTATCAAACGTACATCCAAACACCCCCTGTGAGTTCAATCACGTATAAGTGTAACAAGTATACTAAAGAATAATCAGTAAAGTACTACTAAATCAACAAAGACACAAATAACATAAATGAAACAAATGAGAAATCTTACGCTAACACAAGAACTCCCAATTTTAAGCTCTTTGACATGGCCAAGGCTTTGTATAAATGCTTTGAGCATCTCTTCTTTCCCTTCTTTACGCGTTGTCTCATCATGTCCCATTTTCATATAATTCAAGTCAGCATTCACCAACGAAGACACGTCTAGCAACAAAAGCTTCCACAACAACAAATGACCTGTGACTGTTAATGACACAATATAAGGAGCATTAATTTCGATAATATCATCAAGATCCTCCAATGGCTCTTCGGGAGTAACGTATCCGGAAAACACAAAATTGTTAACACTCTTAGAAGTAATATCAATCCGCTGATAACCATAGCAATCAGCCAACTCCAAAGTTTCCAAAAGAGGACTCCCGGTTAATATATTTTGAATCAAATCTTCACTTAAATCCGCTTGGGAAATAGACAAACTCATAACTTTACTCCAACTAATCGCACCAGTTGGATTAAACACACAGCCATCCAACCTCAAACGAGTAAAACACGAGTTGGTGAAAATAAACCGATCCAACACAAACTCAGGTAACATATCCGTAACCCACAAAGATAACTCAAGTTCTTGAACGTTACAACTAACAGCATAACGAATCCAGTTGTTAACTTGTGATTCAAAATTAGTATCATAAGAGGCACAGATTTGAAATTTGTGGAGGTTCAGTTGGCGGCATTGGGTTAAGGTTTTGTCGACTAACGAAACAAATTTGTGAAGCTCATAATTACTTATCATAAAAAAGAGATTATGAACATAAGGCCAAAGATGTTGCCATCGTTTCGAGAGTGTACCTGTTTTGATAGCTTCTTTTGTGGTGGGTAATCGAGAGATGATTTCAATAAGTAAGCAATCTGGTAACAAACTTATTTGATCTTCATCCTTTAATTTTCTTATTTTGACTTTTTTCTACTTCCATCATTTCCAATTTTTCATGGCGGCTACAGGTTGATTGTCTTCCTGAAACATAGGAAATACAAGTAACTCAAAGGGTTAAATTAAGTTTCAGTTTTGCCGATATCTTTACTTAAAAATTACAGTTCAGTCCTTACAAAAGTATGAGATGGCTTTTTGTTCGTGAATTAAAAATTTGATATTCTAAATTTCAAGAAATTATACATTTGCATTTTTGTGAATTCAGCGTATTTTGAAATCTATTCTTAATGTTTAGTATTGTAATTTTCCAGGGAGCGACGGATAAATGTGTAAAAAAAAACCTGACCCGCTTAAACATATTCGGGTCAGGTTATTCGGGTCGACCCGAGTAACCCGAATACTAAATAGGATCAGGTATCAGGCTGGAAATTTTTTGCTAACTCAGGTTCGGTTCGACCAGATTGACCTGGATAAAGATTTTTTATTTTTTTAATAAAAAATTAATTTTTTATTTAAACGAGTACAAAATATGCAGTTTTATTACATTTTACTTATATTCGGATTTGACCCGAACCGGAATGCACCCGACACGAGTTGACCCGACCCAAATTGACCCGAACCCAACTAAGCCGAATTCAATTATGGTCGGGTTCGGGTATGAAATTTTTAGCCTTGACTCGACCCGGATTGACTCGAACCTGACCAACCCGACATGACTAACACCTCTAGAGACGGATTTCTTTTAATTAAAAAAACAACAAAACAGGAAAAAATACAACAAAAACAACAAGAAAGAAAAGTAAAAATAGTACTTTAATTTAATTTGATCATTAAAAAAAACAAGCAAGATACCCCGCGCGTTGCGACGGGGCATAATTTTTTTACGAATCGATTTCGAATGAATATTGAGTGGGAATGTGTCCGCGCGGTGCGGCAGCGCTGACTTGTATGCAACACATGTATTTTATTTCACTAAGTATTTTTTTAACAATCACGGAATTTGAATAAGTATTTGTCATTGGGGCGAGAGTATACGTTATTTATAGAGTGAATGACTTTTAGTATGTATATAAAATAATGCGAAATTTGTTTCTAAATACAGTCGTAAATGGGAAAAAAATATAGGTTATTTATATAATTTAAACTTTCACAGAATTGTACGTTCCTGGCCCATGTCGTTTATTTTAAGTTATTAGGTAGTTTAGGGTGTGTTTGAAAGTTTTTTTTTTAAAACTTCAACATTTTTTTATAAAATCGTACGTATGTCAGAAGCATTGCAATATTAGGCTCGTTTTGTTCACAATTCGAAGATCTTTCCGCGGGTATTTTTTGATCTGAATGAATCGGTAGATATGTGTTATATATTTGAGAAATAAAGTTTATTATATAAAAAATTCGTAAATAGTTAAAAGTTGAGGGTGCGTTTTGTAAATTTTCTTTTTTTCTATTTATGTTAAATTCAACATTTTTTATAATGTACGTATGTCAGAAGCATTGCAATATTTGACTCGTTTTGTTCGCAATTCGAAGATCTTTCCGATGGTATTTTTTATATCTAAATGAGTCGGTAGATATGTGATATATATTTGATAAATAAAATTATTATATAAAAAAGTCGTAAATAGTTAAAAGTTGAGGGTCCGTTTTGTAAGTTTTCTTTTTTTCTCATTTTTGAATCGACGGAAATCAAAGATACATAAATATAGCAAAGAATTGGGTTGGGTTCAACACATGGGCTGGGTTAAAACATTTGGGTTGGGTAATCAACAGTTGTTAAAATGAATAGTAAATGACATCTCAAATGATAATATATATAACAAGCAGAAATTACCCGTGCGTTGCTGCGGGCGATAATTTTTCGCGCGTTGTTGCGAGGCTTTTTTTTTGTTTGGGTTTATTTTTTCGGTCTCATTTTTAATAGTTTTTTTTCTCATATTAAATGATAATCGCGCGTTACTGCGGCGCATTTTTTCTTTCTTATTGTATTTTGTGCGGATTTATTTTTTCGGTCTCATAACTTTTTTTTTTGACCCATGCCGATAGAAAGTTGTAAATAGTTAAAAATAAAAGCACGTCTCGTAAATTTTTTTTTCCTTCTTATTTTTAGCGAAAGAAGTGGGGGTGGGAGGGATTATAAACTTTTTTTTTGGGCCGATGAAAAGCAACCATGCGAAAAAGGGGGAAAAAAAAATGTCGCGGGTATTTTTTTATCTGAATTGCGGGTTTATTTTTGTGTTAAAATCTAATTTTTTATTTTTTCTATTTTTTTATTTTGTTCGGGTTTATTTTTTCGGTCTCATGTTTAATAGTTTTTTTTATATGCTTATGAGTCTGGGTCCCTCATGTCGCGGGTTATTTTTTTATCTGAATTGCGGTTTATTTTTTGTGTTAGAAATTTTATTTTATTTTTTTCTATTTTTTATTTGTACGAGTTTTATTTTTTCCGTCTCATGTTTAATAGTTTGTTTTTTTATATGGGCTTATGTATTGGGTCTCATGTCTTTTGTGTTAAAATTTTATTTTTATTTTTTTCTATTTTTTTATTTGTAACTGGATTTATTTTTCGGTCCTCATGTATTAATAGGTTTGTTTTTTTATATGGGTTTATGTGTTGGGTCTCATGTCGCGGGTATTTTTTTATCTGAATAAGTCAAGACTTTTGTAATATTTTTTTCTATTTTTGCCGAGCGTTTGTTTTTTACCATTGCTTAAAAAAAACAAACAAATGGGCCCAGCCCAAGTTGGGAGCCCAACTACCAGCCCACTGTGATACGACGTCGTATCAAATGAGCTTTTAAAATTTTATTTTTTAATTTTTTTCTATTTTTTTATTTGTACGGGTTATTTTTTTCAGTCAATTTCAATAGTTTGTTTTTTTATATGGGTTTATGTGTTGGGTCTCATGTCGCGGGTATTTTTTTATCTGAATAAGTCAATACTTTTGTAATATTTTTTTCTATTTTGTGAAAAAAAAAAAAAACTTGGGCCGAGCCAAATTTGAGCCCAAGTGGCCCAAGTCAAACATTTGACACTGTTGATGAACAGTGGTCAAATGTTTGTGTCTTAGTATATAGTCTAATCTAATGATATACTACGTATATTATAATTCCAAGTAAAATAAAGTTTCTAACTTTTTTGAGCCATTCCTCATTTTGGAAATTTATAGAATTTAAAATTCCTTCATTTCAGATACCATGAAATCTCCTAACTATACCCTAACCAAACGCACTGTGTGACGATCCAAAAAATTTATAAGAGTTTTTTTCCAAACTTCGTCTTTGTGGTTTGCGCACAATAACATATTTAGTTCATTTTTCAAACTTCTTTCACTGTGCGTCCCGATTCTTTTCAAATCTTGCACAGTTCGTCCTTTTGGCTACCACCGTTAGTAAGTAGCGTTAAATCCCCTCACATGCTAAAAACACGAGGGTAAAATCGTCGTTTCCGTTTCAAATAGTATTTTCCTTCGGTCCTTTTTTATCTTCTCCTTTTTCCAATCCAAATGTCAAATCCCCTCACTCGTTTTTAGCTTTCTCTTTCTCACCTACATCTAAAAAACAACAAAACTGAAAATCAAGATTTTCATAAATGCAACGTTGTTTTTTGTCGATACTGCGCCATTTGTTGTTCACACTTCTTGGACAACTATTACCCTAGACGGAGGTTTTTGCATTTCCACATATTGTAAGTATTTTTTTTATAATAATCAAATAAGCTTATGACAAGCAAATGGTCACTTACATATGACCAATTACACAAACTTGACTTTTGAACAATCCAAAGTAACCTTATTACAGGTTAATGGTAAGCTGCCATTAAAACAAAAGAAAACTTGAGTTTTGAAAGTCAAATTTACCTAAAATCAATAGCAGCACAACATAATGAGATTTTTAAACATAATTTATCATACATTTGTTAACACTTACAGTGTTATAGTGAAATTTTGCATGGTAACATACTAATAGAGTACTAAATATTACTATATATATCATTTCACATGTCACGTGTCACATTTTGAGATGCCCAAAACACTGTTCACGCTAAGCACTGTAGCAAGCTACAGTGCTTGGGCCGGCCCAAATTTTTTTTTTTTTTACCTACATGGCTGCCGACCCAATTTTTTTTTTTGTGTTGAAATTGTTGCACATACAAATAGAGAAGAATTGTTTTTACAAAATACCGACGCATTCAATAAAAAATACCACGTTACTAAGTCATCCCAAAAAAAGATTTAGACGCTGTGTTACTGTTCACACCCAAAAAAAAAAAAAAAAACTTATACTCCCCTTTCTTTTGTCAAAAATAGAAAAAAAAAAAGACGGATTTACGACTTTCTTGCGCCCTGGCCAAAAAATAAATTAAAATAATCCCCTTGATTGAAAAAAAAAAAATTGTCATTTAAGTTATATCTCACATGTCACGTGTCACATTTGAGATGCCCAAAACACCTTTCACCAAGCTAACACGTAGCTACTACTTGCTTGGCGCGCCCAATTTTATTTTTTTCTTTTTTAAATTGTGCACAAAATAGGAAAAATTTTTTTTACAAAAGTAACCTGACGTATTCAATAAAAAATACCCACGTTTATACTTATTCACGCCCAAAAAATTTTTTATACCTGGTGTTACTGTTCAGAATAACCAAAAAAAAAAAAAACTTTATACTCCCTCTTTCTTTTGTCAAAAATAAGAAGAAAAAAAAAATTACGTTTACGACTTTCTATCGCCCTGGGCCAAAAAATAAAATAAAAATATCCCCTTTATTGAAAAAAAAAATTTGTCATTTAATATGAGGAAAAAAACAAACTATTAAACATGAGACCGGAGAAATTAACCCGAACAAAAAAAATGCCCCGTAATAACGCGCGAAAAAATAACGCCCGCAGCAACGCGCGGGTAATCTTTCCTTGTTATTAGTATAGTTACTTAAACATAACTTATTTAAATTCTCAAGTCACTTTCATAGACTAAACCTACAAGCATTCTTTGTTCTTTTCAGCTTTTGATGTCATGAACTTCCAGCTGCAACTTGATTTGAACCACTTACACCTTGACTAGAAACGATAATACCTTTACTACAAACAGGAGCGGAGCTATGCCTTAGCCACCCGTGGCACGTGCCACACATGGATTTGCCATGCCCTTGTGTTCTAATTAGGGGCATCAGAGATGAATTGTAAGTTTAAAGAGCATGTTGAGCCACTAAAAGTCTGAAACGAGGTGGTGACTGAAGGAAGAGGACAATATGTTTTGACAAGAAAGAGATGAATGACCTACCTTATTTAGGCTTTAGATTTTTTATTCAAATATCGGTCTTTAGAAGTAAGTAAATTTATTTAGGCTGTTATATTTAAGCAAATCATAACCCCTTTACCTAATTGTTGATAAAAAAAATACAATACTTATGATGAAAGAGTTTGAAAGACTTGTAATTTATAAGGTTTTTTTTGTGAAAGGGTGAAATTTTATATTTACATATTCTGTGAAAGGGAGTAAAATATATATAAAACACACAAAACTTTACATCTACACTTCAAACCATGGACAAACCCATGTCAATTGTTGTGAAACTCATATAAAACATAAAACAACACCCAGGACACTGAATTCTAAACTATGTTACAAAGACCTCCAAAGAATAAACCATCACTACCAGCGTAAACTCTTTAGCATGTTAAACATTCCATTCCATCTTTTCTCCACCTCTTTAACAGTTCTTGACTCCTTTACCTTGATTCCTATCAGCTTCATTCCAACTTTTTTCCTTCACTATATTAAGAATAGTATTACTGTCCCTTTTTTCATTCTTGAATAGTCTGTTATTTCTCTCTTGCCAAATGTATTACACAGCTACTCCACATACAAGCCTTCTCACAATGCTCCAAATGTTCTTGTGCCTTAATCTCACTAATGATCTGATCCAAACATCCAGATAACCTCACATTAAGCATTTTAAGCAATTCATTCCAAATTCCATTAGAAAACTCACATGTAAAAAATAGGTGATTATGTGAATCAGGACATTTGTTACACAGTGCACACTTTAAGTCATCATTAGGTCTCCATATCAGCAACTTATCTTGTGTCATTAGTCTCTTTTGAACTGCTAACCAAGTGACAAAGGCATGTCTTGGTATTGACTGTGCAAACCAAACCATGGAGAACCAATCAACCTTTGTATCATTGAAATTCATGTCCTTCCAAACATTTCTGATCTTAAACTGCTGCTCTTGACTAAGTCTTGATACCCATAATGCAGTATCCTTATTTTCTTCATTAAGGATAGGAACTTGTACTTGTCTCAGTCTTTCAAAGTCATTGTTCCACTCTTCTGGCCACAACCATCTCCCTTCTTGAATGATTTCATTGACTGTGCAATTGTTGTTTAACCTTGCATCATAAACATCTTTTGTGTCAAAGAATTCACTTATTGGGCTAACAGAACACCATCTATCATCCCAAACATTCACTGATCTACCATTTCCTATTTTTTACCAAATATGATTCCTAGCTTTATCTCTCAAGCTTAATATGTTCTTCCATCCCACACTGCTATTGCAGTCACATTGAACTTCCCATATACTCCTTCCCTTTAGCTTCTCCACATAAATCCACTTAACCCACAATGTATCCTTTTTGAAGCTACATTCCATAAATGTTTGATCAATAAAACCCCATTCCAAACACCCAAGTTCTTTAGACCAAGCCCCCTTGATCTTTTGGTTTGCAAACTGCATCCCATGATACCTTAGCTTTCCCTTTAGTAAGTTCACCTTGGCACCACAAGAAACCCTTTAACAATTTATTTATCTCATAAATGACTTGCTTAGGGAGTAAGAATGCTGAGGCCCAGTAGTTTTGTATAGAGCTCAGAAGGATGTAATTAGTTGCAACCTCCCTGCATATGACAGTGATTTATTCTTCCAATTATTAATCTTAGCTTTAACTTTGTTCACTAAAGGTATACAATCATTGATGCTTATCTGTTTGGTTATGATAGACACTCCCAAATACCTTACAGGGAGCTTCCAACTATAAAGGAATGATATTTAGTATGTTTTTCTTTTCAACACTTGATAGCCCCCCAAAGAATACTATACTCTTTTGCATGTTAGGCAGTAATCCAGAGTAACCACAAAACTCATCCAAAGATTTTTTAATAATCCTCACCGACTCATAATCCCCATGACAAAACACTAGTAAATCATCAGCAAAGCACAAGTGTATAATTTTTAACTTTTTGCATCCATGATGATATTTAAAGTCTACATACTCCTCAATGTTCTTCCTTATCAGTAGATTAAGAACCTCCATCACTAGTGTAAACAAGTATGGGGAAATAGGATCCCCTTGTCTAAGGCCTCTACCCCCTTTAAAGTAGGGGTTAAAATCATGAAATAGTAACCAACTTTCAGTTTTGTTCCAATTTAGTTACTGCAACTTTCTTTTGATTATAAAATAATAATCAAGTTTGAAAAGTGTTCCGTTTTAGTCACTTAAAGTATCAATAGTGTTTTATTATTATGTAATTTTTATGTTTGAGTGACTAAAACGGAACACTTTTTAAACTTGGTTATTATTTTTTGGCATATATCTCTTTTCATCTGTGCATAAGTTGGTTGTACATTAAGTTGGTTGGGGTTAGTGAAATGCAGGGGGTGGGTATTTATTGTTAAGGTACAACCAAATAATGCACATATGAATACCTTAAAGATATGTTTTTTGAACAATTACACAATAATAGAACAGTATTGAAACTTGGATGGATTTTCTGAATAGTTTAAAGTTTGAGTGACTTAATTGGAACAGTCATCAAACTTCGTTACTATTTGGCAACATTTTCCCTGTAAGTAACCAACTCTTTCACCATTTATACTTATTGAGAATTTGGTTGAAGTCACACAAGTCATTATCCAGCTAACCATTTTCTCATGAAATCCAAACAGCACCAATGCTTCCTTAAGGAATTCTTAACTAATAGTATCATAGGCTTTTTGTAGATCAATTTTGAATGACACTTTCTTTACATTTTGCTTCCTATTATAGCCTCTAAAAAGCTCTTGTGATAATAGAATGTTGTCAGTTATCTGTCTCCCCCCAATAAAAGCACTTTGATTCTCATTTACTATTGTCCTGAGTACCCCTTTAAGCCTGTTAGTCATAATTTTGCTAATGCACTTATAAAGTACATTGCAACAAGCAATATGTCTGAAATCAGAGACTCTATCATGGGTAGGGATTTTAGGAACGAGTGAAATAAGAGTAGCATTCACCTCACCTAATAGTTTTCCTGCTAAGAAGAATTCCCCCATAGCTTAACACACTTCTTTCCCAACTATGCTCCAAGCTGATTTGTAAAACCTTGAAGTATAACCATCAGGACCTGGTGCCTTTGAGTCCTTAATTTCAAACATAGCATTTTTGATTTCAGAGTCACTTATTGGCCTCACCATCTTTAAAGCGTCTTCATAATTTAGCTTATTAAGAAAAATATCACTTATGCAAGACAACTTTTGCACAAGATTGCTTTTGCCTAGGAACTCTTTAAAGTGTTTAACAATCTACACTGCTACATCCTCCTTCTCAAATCTTACCCCTTCTTCATTCCTTATAGTCATTATCCTTCCTCTATGTACCCTTTCCTTAATGGTTTTGTGAAAATATGCAGCATTCATATCACCCTCTTTAAGCCATTTAACTTTAGCCTTTTGGCATAATAAGTTGTTCTCATCTTGAATAGCTTCATGGTATTCTTTTAATATCATGCAACTCTTTTCTTTGACTCTCTCATCATGAGGAAACATATCAACTTCTTTTTTACTTTCCTTCACTTTTTTCCTTATCTCCTTAGCCCTTTCAAACACATTCCCATTCTTCCAACTGCGTTGTTTAAGCTTTATTTTAAGAGCTTTCATTTTCTAAACTACTCAGTACACAGTATAACCCTCAAATCTCTTGTTCCGAACACTCCTTATAGTTGGTAAAAAAATCCTCTTTATCAGTAATAAAATTTGAGAATCTGAATGAACCCTTTCTTTTTAGTACACCATTAGGAATCCTCACTATAATAGGAGAGTGGTCAGAAATCATATATGGAAGAAACACCCCATGAGCATGTTGGAATTTGTCTATAAAAGCCTCATTCACCATCACAAACATCATTTTATATCTTGAAATACCTTGAAATCTTTAGATCCTATTATTAGCATCATTTTTCTTACTCAAAAACTCATCTACAATCTTCCTTTGATCAGTATTTGGTACTAACTCCTCTTCATTTACTAAAGAATCCAACAAATTAAATCTGTTAGACCCTAACATTCCTTTCCTATTACTATTTTCCACACTGGTAGACCCTACCTGATGCACCTTTCTATTGTCCTTCTTCTCTATTTTTCCTCCACTAGACTTCTCATTATTTATATTTATTACATTAGCTTTAATATCCTTACCCTTACTAACATTCACATCTTTCCCTTTACCTTCATCCTCTGATAACGCTCCAAATATACATAAAATATCCCTCGAAAATATGTGAAATATATATATGTTAACGCATGAAATATTAGCAAAAGTTGTATGTTTTGATGTGGTAATAATTTGTTCAGGACCAAGAATGAAGAAAAGGACTAAAATGTCAAAGATTATATCAGATAAAATGCACTAACTCCTTAAAGAAGAATCAAGCAGAGATCTAATGAAGAATTATGACCAATGCCGGAAAGTGCGCTCAATATACCAAGTGCGGCGTACTTCATGGCGGATTAAATGCAATTGAATTAAATGACCAAGTACGGCGCACAATTTTGTTTGTGCGGCGCACTTTACCTTCAGTTACTCAAAAATCATAATAATTGTCATTATTGTGGGCGAACCCTCGATTTTCCTTCCTCTTTTCCACAACTAATTGCAGCCAATCCTCACCTATAAATTAAAGCACGAATTAGGTTGCTGTAAAAACACAACCCCTCAAACTCATTCCATTCATCTTTGATCACGAATATTTAGAAATTTGTTCTAGTGGAATTGTTGAAGAATCACCTTGTTCTTCATCACATTCCGGGTTATAATCAAAGGAAGATACTATTTGATCTCAGAAGTTTGTGCTAAGGGGTTGTTATAGTCGTTATAGTTGAATTTACAAGTTGTTATAATATCCGTTCGAAGGAAGATTCTTGTAAGAAGTGAACTATTTGCTATTGAATTTGGTATAAACACGTTTCCCCTACTTTTATATTATGAATTCTGAATTGATCATGTTTATTATGTGTTTTAAATCTATGAATATGGAGTAGTTAAACATGTTTGTTTAGGGATCATGAGGGTACTATGGATCTAACTTAAATAAACTAATGAATTTGGAAATAATTAATATGAACTTGATGTTTTTAGACTCGGATATTTTAATTATCATTTGATCATCATACTAATCAGGAAATAAGTCGAAAGACTCTGACTATGTATGCTTGATTTCCAAGTTGTTTGTCTTTGACAACTAGATTTTAGCCTTGTGAGGATTGGCTAATAAAATGATCATTAACCGAGGATAAAAAGGTTTAACGCTTAACCTCACGTCTAACGAACTGGGTTAAGAAAGTTCGAATTTCTACTTTCCAAACATGAATCGAACTCAAAGCATTTTTGTAATCAAAAGTAAAGGCCAAAAGGATTTTTGATTATAATAAATAGACAATCATTTTAGTAAACTAATCATTTCTTTAATCGATTATACTTTAATTCTTGAACCCATTATCAATCCAAGTTTATCTATATATGTTCTCATCCCCTAAACAAACATCATTTTATATCTTGAAATCTTTAGATCGTGACAGTCTATAAGATAAACCTTTCGTAATACAAGTGGCCCTTTTAGAATAACCAATCCCGTGGAATGACCTGGTCTTACCCTTAACCTATACTATAAACGGGGGTTTATACTTTACCTGTGTGTTAGTTGAAAATCGGATAAAACTAGAATTATAAATTTAAAGCTTTTATAACACATAAAAGTTTTTGGCGCCGCTGCCGGAGATTGAAATCATTCTTGAAATAGTCATTATTGTGTTACAAACTAAATTTTCAAAATCGCCGTACAGTTTTCTGGCAAACTAAACCAATTTTCTTCAGAAAGTGCACCGCACAACACCATTGTGCGCCAGTTTTTTCTGCACTTACAGCAAGTACGCCGTACTTATACCAAGTATTCCGTACTTTCGGCATTTTCACAAACAAAACAGTTTTCAAAAAGAGAAGAGGAACATCAACATCAATACCAAAACCCCAAAAACCCTATAAACTGTAATTGACAATTTGGAAATGTGGAATTTATTCCTTGTGTTCATAATTGCTAAAATCTTGTATTATCGTAATTTGAACATTAAAAAAAGAAAAATAAAAAAGAACTGTTTAACATCTTATTTGTTTGAAATTCTGAATGCCTACATGTATCTATTGATTGCTAAGTGTTGCGTATTTAACTTTGCCTACCTACAAAATGGAAATAAAAACGAAAACTTTAAAAAACTTGAAAATTATATGATACTTGATATGTTTAAAAACCTGATGCTTGCTATGTTTTACAGATATTATTAAAATAAGAAATATAAAAACACTAAAATTAAAACTTTTAAAAACTTAAAAACTAAAAATTTTGAAAGTACGACGCACTTACTCCAAAGTGCGCCGGTTTTTCTGAATAATCATAAAGGATTTGAAAAAACTTAAAAAGTACATCACATTTTTTTAAAGTGCGTCGCACTTACCTTTCAAGAACCAAACAGGATGCTTGTTTCTTCGTTTTTATACGAAATTTGCTTGAACTGAAAAATGCTATCTGTTGATAATATGTAAATGTAAAAAGCTATTGTTATTTATTTTAACTAACCCACTAATGGTTGTTTTAATGTTGTCTTATTTTAAAAGAGTTATGGATCCCAATTCGAGTCTTGAAAAAATTTGCTTAGGAGAAAACGTTATTGAAATCTCGAGTGACAAGGTTGAAGGATCTGGAGATTGGGATTCTTCAGAATATCAAGACACTGCTAACAGTGGAGGAAAAAAGGAAACAAAAGCTATGGTTTTTCACAAAATGGATACCGCAGAAGTTAGTGATAGATTCGTGGCACCTTGTTTTGTCAATGGGCTAGAAGCATATAATGGGGAAATTAATCTTGAAGTGGAAGAGAACATGATCTCGAACGAATATGCAGGAAAATTATGCTTGGAACATGAGGTTAAAAGAGGAAACAAAATAGTTAAGAAAGAGCTCATTGTTACACTAAGAGGTGAGATCTATTTTTTGAAGTTCATTATCAACCCAGATGAAGATGATGTTGAACCTGGGGTGATTTTTAGAAGATCATTTCTACGTATGACCAAAGCAATTACTGATTTTGGGGCTGGAACTATCATAATATACCCTGATATAGATCCGTTCTTGGAAGATACTGAAGAAAAAGAAAAAAGTATGGATGATTGGGACCAATTGCTTGATTTTAACTTAGATGATATACCACTGTTGGGTGGAGAAGAACTTCCGCCGTTTGTATGCAAAATGGGGAAAAGTAGCCGTAATAAGAAGAGGGCAATGGAAAACCTTAACTTGTTTTATCAAGATATAGGAACATCTTCGTCAACTGGGAGACATTTGACTCAGGAAGAAGCAGTAAAGGAAGCATTGGCAATCAGGATCAGCCAAAAGTTTGCTTTATTAGAAGAAGTAAGGCCAGTACTTGAGATAATAGCTTATCATGACAAATACAAGAAAGTATTAGATGAGATTTGGAAAGACAAAGTGGAATTAGATGGAATGATTGTGAAAGGAGAAGAGGAAGTAATAAAAAGGTTAAAGGAAAGGCTTTAAAAGAAAAAGACGACCCCGGAGCATTCATATTTCCTATCAGATTAGAGGGCCAGGTTACCAAAAATGCGTTAGCTGATACTAGGTCGGATATCAATACCATGCCTTACCGGATTTATGAGCATTTAGCAAGAGAAGAGATGAAGAAGGTCGACAAAGGGATTACAATGATTAATCATACCCATGCAGAAGCTATGGGGATACTCACTAATGTTCTTTGTCAGGTGGGGGTAACCACCTTAATTGCTAAGTTTCTAATCTTGGATATACCAATCGACCGTGATGCACCAATAGTAGTTGGTCGAGGATTCCCGCGTACGATTGGTGGCATAGTCAATACCCAGAGAGACTTTTCTCAACTTTTGATGGATTTTGTCATCAAACTTTCCGTGTTGCAAGATCTGGTGTTATGAGAAACGCAAAAAGTGATAGCGATGACGAGGAAGAGTATGAGATAAATAGAAATAAGTTTTGAGCACCGATATATGGTCCGAAACCTGCACCATATCTGAATTGTAATGATCCAGCTGAGCGATCGTTAGCTATACAAACAGTAACTAACCCATTCCAGAAGATTAGTGTTTGGAAGAAGGCCGTTAGTTTCCTTGGTTCGTTACCCGTACCATTAAAGCACGTTAACTGGAAACCGGATTATAAGGGTTGTTAAACTAAAGAAGAAGAAGCAACAGGACAATGACGTACTAAGATAAGGTTGAATGATCCATACGGAAATATTTATATTCAAGGATTCACAACCAAGAAAACGGACCGGAAGTTGTCAAAATATCATAAGTTGAGTGACATTATATCACCCAATTGGTTTATGGATTGAAGAGTTGGACCGAGTTGGAATAAAGGAGGGAATTTATGTACTCCTAATCTATTGTACTTTTTTTATTGAGTCAAAAATAAAATCATTTGTATAAATCCATAAGGGATTACATTTGATGTACGGACATTAGTCCGATCTATGATAAATATCAATATTAAGTCAGTTCGGTGGATTGAAAATTTATGTTATCATTATGTTTAAATTATGAAGTTTGCAAAGAAAGTTTGTGTAATCTCTATATCTAAAAAACATATAATTTCTAAAAAATAGGCAAAGTACGCCGCACTTCTAGGAAGTGCGTCGCACTTTATGGTGGTTTTCTTATATAAAACTTACAAAACATGATTTAACTCATTATAAAAACTTACACACTAACACAAAGCCGCCGGGTTACTCACAAAAACAAAGAAAATTTCAAAAAAGATCAATCCATCAAGTTCTTGATCATGCATAGGGTATGTTAATATCATTCCTAAACTTGTTTATTGTCAATTTATTCCATTTCTTGTTCATTAGGATTATTTATAATTAGATTAGGGAAAATCAAATCCATGGTAGATATGAACAATTAACACATCGAATTATGATATTTAGGAGTTACTTATCAACATGCATGCTTAATATTGCTAGATCTAAAATACTGTTCATATTATGAATTTATCTTTAAAATAAATTGTTGGAAAATCATAAAAATTCGGAATTGTTTTAACAAGTCCAGAAAGTACGTCGGTTTTAGGATAAAACCGCCGCACTTTGTTAAATTCCCAGGAAGTACACCACACTTCATGGAAGTGCGCTGCACATTTTACATCAGAATGTCACAGAATGTTTGCAAAACCATCAAAACCTTGACCATTTATACCAAATCAGTTCTAACATAACCATACATTGTATTATTGATTGTTTTTTATGTGTAGACTATGGGAGGAAACGATGCTGAAGCCGGATCATCGAGATCCAAATGCTCTCGACAATTTGAAACTGTAGAAGAAGTGTTGCTTCCACAAGTTCACCATGAATTCTTGCTATAGGGAGGTTGCAACAATGAGA
This sequence comes from Tanacetum coccineum, assembly GCA_026074375.1. NCBI lineage: Eukaryota > Viridiplantae > Streptophyta > Magnoliopsida > Asterales > Asteraceae > Tanacetum > Tanacetum coccineum. The sequence continues at coordinate 27,270 of BQNB010058726.1, forward strand.
CGAAGTCTAGGTATAACACTAAACTAGCAAACTTGCTCCCTAGACATATTTACTCGCCGTGTGTGGTGAATTGGGATGTACTTAATGGAATGGGATGCGATGGAGAAATTGATGACATGTTGAGGATTAAGTTGCGTAAGGCTGAGTCTAATGAAGAAATATTCACTTGTGGCATAGATAAGAACTTTTAACATAAAAGAACCAATCTATGCGGAGCTTTGCCACGAGTTTTATTCAACTTATGAATTTGATAAAGTTTGTGCTGACGATGAATTACAAAGCAAGAAGATAATCAAGTTTAGACTTGGCGGACGTGCTCACAATTTAACTTTGTTGGAGTTTGCTTGTAGATTGGGATTGTATCATGCTGATGAGCTTGAGGAAGATGGATTTGATGTGTATTTTCAGGGAGGCTTGCGTAGTGATGAGCATTTTAACGCTCAAAAGTATTGGTTGAGCATTAGTAGAGAGGAGAATTTGGGTTTGTCAAGGAGTCATAATTCTACTATCAGGAGCCTAATTTTGAGGGTGATTCACAAGATGATCACCTATGGTTTGTGTCAAAGAACTACTGGGTATGATAAGATTCAGAAGAATGATTTGTGGCTATTGAGCATGTTTGATGCTAGATACCAAAATGGGTATACGAATGTGGCTTGGTTGATTGCAAGGTGGGTGAAGAGAAAAGGATATGGTACTCAGAAGGAGAGTCAGATTTGTTGTGGACGGTTTATCACGAAGATTGCTAGGAAAGCAAGGGTGTTGACTGAAGTGGTGCTAAGGATTTTGAGTGCTTTGATTTATTGTAGAGATTTGGATACGACTACACTGAGAGAGTTGATCGACTCTGAGGGTAGACTAATTCCTGAGGATCCACAGCCTGGTGTGCCGGGAGTTGGTATTCCCAGACCTCTAAGAGCATCAATGCAGGACTTGTATGATAGGATGGGTAGTATGGAGATACGCCAGGAGGCTATAGAGAGGATGGAGTATAGGCAGTCATATCACTGGGACACATACCAAGGAGTGTTTGAGCATATGGTTAGGGTTTACAGTGTTCCACTGCAGGGAGCCTACAACCCACCTGGTTATGCTCAGCCGTAGTATGATCAGTATTATAAACAGTACCCACCTCCACCACCGTAGTATCAGCAGCAGCACCATGATGATGACGAGTAGTGTCGAGATGACACAAGTTGGTTGTGTAACCGCATGTTTTGGGTCATGTATGTTTTCAAAACAATTTCCTTAAAAAAATCATTATTATTATTAGGGCTAATGACATAAAAAACTACCAAACCTACCACTTCGTGCTTTTCTAGGTTCGAACTTACAATTTAGCCTTTTATGTACCTTAAACCGTGAATCTTGTCTTTTTATGGGTATCTTTTTACCCATTGAGTGGGTTTGTGCCATATCAGCAAGTTTTATCCTATGTGTCAATTTTTTTTATCCACATAGTTATTCCACTAAGACTATATTTCCCGCTCCTCTACCATAACCTCGTCCTTTTCCTGCTCGTCCTACCATCTTCTTCCCCAATCTACATAAACCCTAATCCCTAAATCAAATCACCTCCGCACACTTAAACAAACAAATACACAGAAATTGATGCCTTCCTCAAGCTCAACATCACGTTTTCGCAGGACCTACACCAAAGATGTTAATGCAATATGCAGATGTTGAATCTTTCTTTCGTGTTCTTTTTACTCAGATGCAAATAAATAAACCATGAAATGTGTTCTTTCATAACAGTAAATTGTAGTGCATAAGCACTTTACAATGTTAGGATCAAAACACATACTTCTGCCCTTCCTTGGACAAAATAGATCATTATAGTGGCAACAAGTGTAGCACTATATCAGTTACATTACAAGTTTTAACATCCAAGTTTTCTACTTAAACTAAGCCCTTCCATATACAAAATAGGACACCATTCTAGAACATAAGACAGTTAATTATTTTCCTGCACATCAAATACATTTCCTAAAATATGTGCAATTTAACTGGACTTCATTATTCATTTTCCAGTGACATTGTCAGTTGAACCATCTTGTGTAACTGCTTCAGCAACTTTCAGGTTTTTCAGTCTTTCACTTTTCTTTCTTGGAGGAACAAAGTTTGATGGTTGCCTTTGCTTAGCTTATCTTTGTGCAGCTCCTTCTGACCTTATTTATAGCATTTGTTCAGCTATAACTCTTCTTGTTATTAGCCTCTATGTCCTTGTGCTTTCTTGAGTTGTTGGAAGAACTTGTGATTGTTGGGTACCTAATATATACTAAAGTTTTCATTTATACACAAATAACTTACATTTAATATAAGTATCTAATTATATCTGAGTGTACCTGGTATGTTCCCAGCTTGGGTATTGTTGGTAGGAAAAGGAGCATTAGCAGCTTGTGTATTCTTAATTGTATCAGAATTTGCAGGATCTATTCCAAACCATGCTGCCATTCTTCTTAACCTCTGTGTTGGGAAAACCCTACCACCTTTTGTCTTCCCACCTCTTATATTCTGGTTAGCATTACTACAACTAGTACCTCTCTTTTTGTTATTCACCCTCCTATAATAAAACACCCCTATACTATTTGAAGCTCCTATTTCATCTCTAGGATTGTGCACAAAAGTAGGGATTTCATTGTCTTCAGGTACAGTTTCCATGTTTTGTTGTTTTTTTGGTCTACCAGGATTACCTTTCTCTTTTGAAACAACTGGTATTAGGTCTTTCTTACAAGTGGATTTGTTATGCCCCTTTTCCCAACAATTATGACATGTCATTATGGCTCCTGCCCTAGAAATTTTTGTTGTACTAAACTTAGGTTCATGTGAAGCCCATCCTTTTCTTCTTAGGTCTGCCAAGCATTCTCTTAGGCTTAGGGCACAATACTGTTGACAAATGACTACAATCAGGCCAAAAGTTAATTCCATCAATTAGTTTTAGGTATTGACTATAGGCAAGTACATACCTATCCTTCATAAAACATTATGGCACATACCCTTCATCCATTCTATTCAACCTAAATATATAAGCAATTGCATGGCAACAAGGCAAACCTGACAGTTGCCACATCCTACATGAGCAAGTTCTTTTCGACTCATCTACCCTAAATGCTTTTGAACCTTTCCTTACTTCAAACAGGTTTCCACCACAAGGAATGACATGCCAGAACCTACAAAAGCAATTTTTATTAGATCATGAAAGGACAAACATTTATGCTTAAGTTTTAAAGAATAAGCTAATGCGTGTACCTTTGTTGATCCTTTCTGAGTTCTAGGATTTTTTGTATATTTGGACATATTTCACCATTCCATTTTTCCATTAAATGTCTCATAGTATTCATCCTTTCCATTATAATGACTCTCATGGACTATAGCATTGTTATGATTGGCTTGTGTCTTACACTTACTAAAACTGAGTTGAAACATTCACTAAACCCATTCTCAACTGCTTCACAGCACATGCCTTCATTGAAGTAAGCTTTTGACCATGTCTTAGGGTCTTTTTTCATCAAGTAGTCATGGGCTTTAGGGTTTGCTCTTTTAATTTTCTCCATTATCTTTTGAAAAAGTTGTGGATATGTTGCTTTTGAGGCAACCCAAAACAAGAGTCTGGATTCAACTCCACCAAATTGCTTTCTGAATTCTTCAGTAAATATTGCATATTCCTTTCATGCTCTTTAACTAAAGGAGTTATTACTACATCATTAGTAAGGACATCTTCAAACTTTGAAGATTGAGTACATTCTCCCTTGTCAGTTTCCAAAACTGTATCATCATTATCTTCTTGATTAGTATACTTATACTCAAATCTTCTTTTCCTAAGCTCAATGACCTCATCATCACAATCACTTAAATAATTAAACGACTTCTTAAAACAATCACTTTCACTTTCACTTTGACTGTAATCCTCACTGTCAGAGGAATCATCAGTAGGTAAAGGATTTTCATTCTCTCTTATAGTAATACCATTACCCCTTTGTAAAGGTTTTTGTTTCTTACTTGTGAAAATATCAGCTTCACTCATTTTTCCTTTACCCTTATGTAGTTTTAGCAAGGACTTCAGCATCAATACTATCAAGAACTTCAAACACTTCAGCATCAATAACATCTATACCCTCTACATCATCTTGTATAATAGTAGCAGCAACATTTTCCCCCCATTTCCAATCTCAGTACTGTTAGGCTGTAAAGGTTCCTTATAAACCTCATTTGACCAATCTAAAGTTAAGTTGTAGTGGTAAAATTCAGCTAAATTTTATGGTACATGAGCTACATAAACATTAATTTTATTATGGATTTCAGCTAGGTCATACATAGCATGCACATCTACATCATTCTCAATGATTTTTAATCCACAATTTTGGAGCTATATTTTAGGAATACAACAAAACAAAGCCCAAATGTTACCCTTTATCTTAGCAGCTAACATGTTCAGCAGATGAGTATACATAACACTATCTTTTGAACAACCATCTATTTCAACTACTCTACCTTGGTAATAGCCTAAAGGATCAAAGAAGAACATACCATTATAGTGAACCTTAAACACTATATCATTAGGCCCATCAGAATCATCAGTTGGTAACCAACTCTGGTCCATAAAACCTGAACATAACATAAATTATTCATGAATACCCAAAAATTATTTTAAAAAAACACAAATTTATTAAAAATATTAATAATTAATTGCATATGGGTTAAAATAAACAGTATATAGATGACAAATTATACCTTTTAGGAGCAATAACTGAAGAAAAAGACAATGAATGCGATGAATTTAATGGTGTCTGTGTTTTAGGGTTTTGAAGGAATATTTTGGATCTGAGATTATGATATGTGGGGTTGTGTAGGGATAAATATAGAAAACAAGTACGATTTGAGGGCATAAACCAGGCGTGTGCCATGGCTGAGGTGGAAGAAGCAGCCGTACGAGGAAGATCTAGGTAGAAATAAGAGCGCGTGTTTGTTTTATGTTTATTTAACAAAATACCGGAAACCAACTCAAAGGGTAAAAAGATACCCACAAAAAGACAAGATTCAGGGTTTAAGGTACATAAAAGGCTAAAGTGTAAGTTCGGACCCAGAAGAGCACGAAGTGGTATGTTTGGTAGTTTTTTTTATGTCATTAGCTCTTATTATTATTATGGTGTGTAAAATGCCTCTGTTGGCATTTAAAATAATATTATCGTACTTTTTCTTCAAATAATTAATTAGGATTATTATTATTATTTGTGGTGTGCCTATAGTTTATATTATAACAGTAAAAAAAGTAGGCGCGAGACAGGTTGGAGAATGAGAAAACAAAAAGCAAAAGATCGCAAGTAAACTTCCATAAGTGAGAGTATAATTTTCACTTTTTTCTATTTTATCTTTCTCTTTAATATTTCACATTAGGGACAATGTTCATATTAAGTGTGTGTGTGTAGGGGGGGGGGGGAGATAAGCTAAAAAGGTAAAATAAAGTAAAATAATTTTTTTTTAAAATAACATTTTTATGATCACATACATGCAATCTGACTCGGGATTGATAACATTACTAACATATTTATACCACCCAAAATTAAAATTGTGAGGTTTAGATCTTAAGAATTCGGGTATCCATCTTTGATACCTAGGATGATTTTTATCTTTAGCTTTCTCGAGGTAAGGTTTGGTTGCGACTGCGAGTATCTCATCCGTCGTTACGGCTGTATATTTGTAGTTTGTCGCCTTTTCTGGAGCATTGGTATCGATTTAAAATTATATGAGTGTGCCGGTGATTTGTTAATTCTAGAACTTGTACCTGAAATCTTTATGAGACCGCAGTAGGAACACGTTCGCGTGTTATAAACATTTTACTGATTAAAAGGTGATAAAAATATAAATATAAGTAGCCAATAACTTTGTTCAAAAAGCTTTTTAATTAAATCATCTGAAATTTTATCCGTATGAATCGAAGAGCATAAATGCTAGTATTGCTATTAAAATGAAGTGCGAAGGTTGCAAACTTCTAAGTTTGTTTAAAATAGTGTGCTTATCCTAAGTATGGGGGAAAGCAAGTTTCCCCCAAGTAAAAGTGAAATAAGGCAAAAACAAGCCGAAGTAAAAAAAAGGTAAAAAAAATGATGAAGTGAAGGAATAGTTGGTATAGTTGGTTATATTACGGATAAGGTGGATTATGATTTTATTATAAACCTTTTTCAACAAATATAAAAAATAATAAATATCACTAAATAAATTGTCTCTTTTGATGTTTATGTTTGGTGCTTACGCCATGCCGGTGAAGTTTAGTTTCTTGTACAAGCTTATGGTAATTTGAACATTTCATGACTGCGTGTATGAGTGACTTCCGTTTACTATCTATTTTACTAAATTGAGCGAGTGTGAAAAGAATCTTATCTATAAAAATTCGTGAGTTGCTGTGTCGCGTTATCTATGCTTGTGATCATTAATCTGTTTTTCTAAAACGAAATGTTTTCGCTTTGATTGCTTGAGGGCAAGCAATAAGCTAAGTACGGGGGATTTGATAACGCTCCAAATATACATAAAATATCCCTCGAAAATATGTGAAATGTATATGTTAACGCATGAAATATTGCAAAGTTTTTTTGTTTGTTGTGTAATAATTGTTTCAGGACCAAAAATGAAGAAAAGGACTAAATGTGCAAAGATATTATGTTAAATGCACTAACAGTCGTTAAAAGAAGAATCTAGAAGAGAATCTAATGAAGAATTAATGAACAAGGCCAAAGTGTGGCGCACTTATACCAAGTGCGGCGTACTTCGTGGCGGGTTAAATGCAATTGAATTAAGTGACCAAGTACGGCGCACAATTTTGTTTGTGCGGCGCACTTTACCTTTAGTTACTCAAAAATCATAATGATTGCCATTATTGGGCAGCCCTTGATTTCCTCTTTTCCCACAACTGATGCACCAACCTCACCTATAAATTAAGCACGAATTTGGTGCTAAAAACACACCTCTCAATCTCATTCCATTTCATCTTTGATCAAGAATAGTTAGGAAATTTGTTCTAGTGGAATTGTTGAAGAATCACCTTGTTCTTCATCACATTCCGGGTTATAATCAAAGGAAGATACTATTTGATCTCAGAAGTTTGTGCTAAGGGGTTGTTATAGTTGTTATAGTTGAATTTACAAGTTGTTATAATATCTGTTCGAAGGAAGATTCTTGTAAGCACTGAACTATTTGCTATTGAATTTGGTATAAACACGTTTCCCTACTTTTATATTATGAATTCTGAATTGATCATGTTTATTATGTGTTTTGAATCTATGAATATGGATTAGTTAAACATGTTTGTTTGGGGATCATGAGGGTACTATAGATCTAACTTGGATAAACTAATGAATTTGTAAATTATTAATATGAACTTGATGTTTTTACACTCGGATCTTTTAATTATCATTTGATCATCATACTAATCCGGATATAGGTCGAAAGACTCTGACTATGTATGCTTGATTTCCAAGTTGTTTGTCTTTGACAACTAGATTTTAGCCTTGTGAGGATTGGCTAATAAAATGATCATTAACCGAGGATAAAAAGGTTTAATGCTTAACCTCATGTCTATCGAACTTGGTTAAGAAAGTCCATATTCCTACTTTCCAAACATGAATCGAACTCAAAGCATTTTTGTAATCAAAAGTAAAGGCCGAACGGATTTTTTTATTATAATAAATAGACAATCATTTTAGTAAGCTAACCGTTTCTTTAATCGATTATACTTTAATTATTGAACCCATTATCAATCCAAGTTTATCTATATTTGTTCTCATCCCCTAAATAAACATCATTTTATATCTTGAAATACCTTGAAATCTTTAGATCGTGACAGTCTATAAGATAAACCTTTCGTAATACAAGTGACCCTTTTAGAATAACCAGTCCCGAGGAACGGCCTGGTCTTACCCTTAACCTATACTATAAACGGGGGTTTATACTTACCCGTGTGTTAGTTGGAAATCAGATAAAACTAGAATTATAAATTTAAATCTTTTATAACACACCATCCTCCCTTCTCCTCCTATACTCAAATCTACTATTTTGTTGCCATTTATTATTCTCATTAACATGTCTCCCTTCATTCCACATTTTACCATTCTTTCCATTATGCATATCTGTTCTCCTATTCATATTAAAGCTTTTCCTTCCATGTTTCCTATTCTGCGTCACTTTGAATTCATTTGCATTAGCCTTCACAATACCATCATCAATCACATTCTTACTTTTGACTTTGCAATAACTATCTGTATGACCAAAAACTTTGCAATGAGAACAGATACATGGTATCCAAGAATATTCAACATTCACAATTCTCTTAGTTCCTTCAACAACATTCTTACTCTTATACATGATTTCAATTTTGTCCTTAATTCCATTCTCAGCATCAATTTCTACCAGCACCCTAGCAAAACTAAATCTACCTACTCTAGTAACACACGTCTTTGTTGTGACCTCATCCATTATAACAGGTTTCCCAATACTACTGGCTAAAGCACTAATTCATTTTACACTTCAAGCCTCCATAGGGACATTCATCATTTTCACCCATACATGTATCTTTTTTGGCTCAACTTTATCAAGACACATATCAATACTCCATTTTTGAACCACCATAGGCTTATTATTCACCATCCATGGTCCATTATTTATCACATCTTTTATCCTTTCCTCATCATGGAATTTGAAGTAGAACATACCATTCTCAGCAATGACATCTCTAAGTCCTAGTCTGTAACATCTCGTATCTTATGGTCAATATTAATTACGACTCCGTTCCTACTTTGTTTTTGAATAAAAGTTCGTGTTTTACTTGTTAGCCGATTTGGTGAAACTCGTCGTTTTTGGCTATTTGTGAGCCGTGCTTAGGATATATATCCGTTTAAGCGTTGGATAAGCTAAAATTTTCATATTATTGCTCTGAAAGTCTAATTTTTTTTGTATTCCGTGATTTTTCCCGCGTTTTAGCTGAAACCGTGTGAAAATCGTATTTTACATCTTATAATACTTTAACTAAATGTTTTAACACCAAAAATAATATGTTACCAAATTGTAAAAAAAATATAGCCAAACACCCCCTCCCCTCTTTTGGACGGCATCAATAAGCATAAACAAACACTCCTTATATTTTTATAAAACTTGGAAGTCAACTAGACTATAAGGAAAGTCAACAAGACTATATATAGTGTTTTACTTAATCACAAAAACACACAGTTATACAAACACCAGGATATTGAAAAAAAAATATTTCTTTCTGACTCTCTTCTCCTTTGTGTCGACGAACCACCACCAACAACCATCAAATCTTCACAAAACTTTCTCTAACCAATTCCAATCACTCCTAAATCATTCCCACATTAATCCATGTCATCTTTTATAAGAGAAATCAACATGCAAGGCTTTTCTTAAGATTTTTTATTTTTAAGATTTATTTGATTTTTGGCATAATCTAAGCAACAAGGGTTTGAAATCAAGGGTTTTTGCAAGATTTGGAGTAATAAGAAGTTAGGGTTTTATTAATAAGGGTGTTGTTTGGTTTTGGCTCAAATGGAAAACCCAAAGGGGTTTGTGTGTGATATGTGAGAAATCACTGATATGTGTGAAAACACATATCCTTTTTATATCAAAAATGCCTCATAAAAGACAAAATTGTGCTTAAAATGCTTGTATATTGCTTGTTTTGTCTTTGTGATTGTGTAGGTACGGATATTGTAAAAATCTCAAGAAAACGGTCAAAACTGGACAATCACGGACACGGGAATGGAAAGAGTGTACAAGAGCCGGGAGAATGCTATCAAAGGTCAACAAAAGTCAACCCTTGGTCAACCAAAGTCAACCACAAAAAGACAAAAATTCCAAAAATTCCCAAATCAGTCACTCAAAGAAAGCCAAATTGCAAAAATAGTCCCTAAACCCTAACGGTGTTAACACTTTAATATATAAAGAGTTAACACCCGTTAACCTTTTTATATAACCAAGCCTAAGCCTAACACCCAAATACCCGGCCCAAAACCTTTTTTATAAGCCCAAAGTCAAACCCCGGGTAAAAAGAAAAAAAAAGTCAAACACCCTTTTGTACAGGTTTTTCACGCTGGAAATTTTGTTACCACTGTTTACTGTCTTCCTCGTTTTAACCTCGAGCTCAAATCAAGGGGTAAATCCAAATTGGTAACATGGCTCATTAATTCGAGTAATAAGGACTGACATGGCAGAGTTACACATCTCCAAACGCTCCCATTGGTGGAAACCCAAAAGGGAATGATACGCGGGCAAAGGAGAAAACACACCTATCAAGAGGGATTTGCACTAAAAGACTTGAAAAAGAAGCACAATGGCTCTGACACACGGAATGCCACTTTGGCAATCC
>BQNB010058727.1:0-37638 GCA_026074375.1 Tanacetum coccineum
ATGAGCCTTAATGTTAATCCAAATTCACAATAAGTCCTTAAAACCCTAACACTGTTAGTCTTTTTTTATTATAAAGACTAACGGTCGTTATCTCTTTATAACAAAAACCCTTAAATCCCTAAACCGAGCCCAAATCATAACCCCGGCCCAATTTCCTTTTTATATCTTAGCCCAAGTCAACTCGTTTAAACCCTAGGTCAAACAAACGTTATTAGTAGTTAAAAAAGGCGCGAAGGGGTGATGTTATTGTTCACCCTTCGTCCCATTTTCACCCAGCTCAAATTAAACCCAAATTAATCTACACCCTCTCAATTCAACGTGGCCACAAGAGATTCCAAGTACTAAGTGCCACTTCAGCAGCTAAAATGTCATCAAAGAGTTTTCATTGGTCAATTGGGGCAAGGAATGACACGCGAGCTATTAAAGAAACACACTTTGAGGGAAATTTTACACTAAAATCAAGCTAAAAGAAACACACTTACTCCCAAAGAGTGGGATTGCCAGCTTGGCAATCCGTGTGATAGAAATTGATCAAACGGCCAAAATGAAGGATCCAATGATTAGAGAGAAATAAATGGTCAAGATCAGAGCAAGCAGGAGCGTGTGTTGAAGACTAGAAGCTTCTCTCTTGCTCTATAAATAGAGAGTCTGCTTCACTCACAAAAAGTATCTAGGAGTAGTGTTAATACAGCTTAGTGTAGTTTTTAAATAACTTCTAATTTTTGCAATTTAGCTTATTGTAATGTCTTAATTCAGTGAATGTAATTTCTTTTTCAAGTTTGTAACCAGTTACTCTTTTATTAATAAAAGTGTGTTTTCATTTTAATGTTCAATTTATGTTTTATAAGCAATTTGGTTTAATAAGCTCTTAATTCACCACTCAAGCTAGTATTCACTTAGTTAAGCTCTCAAAAGCTTAACTAAGCTTATTGTTACTTAAATCCACCCTCAAATTACCATAGCTTATTAAGGAAGGGAAGCCAGTAATGGAAGGGCTTCCAGGACCTCACCAGCTTATCCTAGGATAAGCTGGAGCTTGTTGATAGCTCAAAAGAGCATTTATAAGCCTTGTTTTGTGCAAAGGCAGTTGTAAGTTCTCTCTTCACATTTAGTAGCTTAAAATTGCATTTCAGCTTATAATTGCTTATTCTGCTTATTTCTGTTAGTTTAGATTACTTATGCTTATTGTAGTTGTCTTATGCTCATAATGCTTAATAATTAGTATTAAATCTTAGTTTTCTATATTCTGTCTTAAAATCAGTAAAAAAAACCAAAAATATTAGCATAGTTTTATAGCTTATTATTTTAGCTTAAGTGTTTGCTTAAATCTGTTCATTAGGATTGTTAAAGGCTAATTGATATCTGGTATTTGGTCTTTGTTCATTATTTCTCATCTTCATAAGCTAAAAATGGATTTTGGCTTTTTTAAGGGGTGTTTGGCACAAGGCAGTACTAACTCAAGTTAGTACTGCCAAGGCCATTTAGTCCTTAGGATTGGTTTTAGAATTCATTTGTAGGTTTATGAGATCTGGCTTTAAGGTTTTTGAGGTTTAAAATTAGTTTTAATCTAGTTAGTAAGTGGAAGTTAGAATCTGTTAGCTTAAGTTCAAATTAATTTGCATTTTAAGTTTAAGCCTGTTTAAGATACCTTCATTGCTCATTTTGCAGTTAGTTTGATGTTTTATAAGTGTAGTAATTTAGTTTGTAGGCCTGCACTTAATGGTTTTAGTTTTGGTTAGTATAATGGTCAATTGCATCAGTAGGAAAATAGACAAAAAGCCATTTTCTAGCTTAAAATTCAGCAAGAAAAAGTAGTTGTTAGCTTTTGATATTTTGTGCACAATTAGATTTTAGGCTATTCTAGTTAGATTAGAACTTATTTGAGTTAAAAAGCTTATTTAAATACTTGTTTTAGATCTGCAATTTAGCTTTTTGTCTTTTCATTCAAAAACCAAAAGTTAGGTAAAAATGCATAGGTAGCTTTTTCATTAAGCTTTTTCATTAAGCATTTGATTTTCAAAATACTTTTTAAAAGTGGTTTTGTGTAGTTTATTAGTCAAAGTTTAGAGTAGTATAAGCTAGATTCCCATAAGGATCCATTAGCTTATCTTAAAATAAGCTTAAAGTTGCCCTTAAGGCCTGTTTGGTTAGCAGTTTATATCAAAGTGCTTATTTGTGATTTTTAGCTTATTGCCATAAGTTTTTGTTTAGTTTCTGTCTTAACTAGCTTATTAGGTTAAAATTAAGTTGTTTGTAGCTTATTTAGTCCAGGATTCAGCTTATTTTAGCTTTTCATAGAAAAACCAAAAACATCAAAAACAACATAAGTAGCTTTTTCATTATGCTTAGTTGAATTTCAAAATGCGTTTTGTTTATTGTTTCAAGTAGCTTATAGGCCAAGCTTTAAGTAGGTATAAGTTAGATTACCATAAGGTTCCATTAGCTTATCTTAAAATAAGCTCAAAGTTCATCTTTCTGTCTGTTTGGTTTGCAGTTTTAGATAAGAGCTTAAATGATTGTTCCAGCTTATTGTCTGTCCTTTTTGCTTGTTTCTAGCCTAGATTAGCTTATTAGGATAGACTTAGGATATAGTGATAGCTATTTTAGTTTAGAGTCCCTAGCATAAATCAATATTACTAACTTATTTAGTTGTGTTAAAAGTTTAAATAGAAAAAAGGTTAAGTGTGTTTTGTCTTAATTTTAAGCTGTTAACTAGCTTTTTAGTAACTTTTAGAAAAGTTGTTTTTACAAAATAGCTTATTATAAGCTGTTTTACAACTTTGCTGTTTAGGTTTTTGCAAAATTAAAAAAAAGGGAAACTAAGGAAGTCGGGGGTGAGCAAGACTCGAACCCCCGACCTCAACCTAGTCTCACCTTTTATAAGCCTCAACACACACACCCCTCACCAACGTGCCCTTGGGACTTTTACGTCCAACTTTGCATTATCAAACCTTTTAACCCTTTTTTGAGTTATAATATAAATAAGCACTTCGAGTGATATTTTGATTTTTCCCGGCTTATTGAGTTTAGCACTTTAGGATTTCTTATTTTTTCTGCATCCTGCTTATTATAAGCTATTTTTAGAATTTTTTTTGGATTTTTAGCTTTAAGTTTTATATTTTTCGTGAATTAATTTAGTTAAAAACTTTAAAAATCATATAAAATAGAAAAATAATCAAAAAAACAATTTTCTTTTTTATAAAATTTTCTTTTATCATATTCTAGGCTTAGGTTGAAATTTACTTCCGTAGGGTTAATATTTTGAAAGTTCACTTTTTAAAGAACGGGTTTTCATATCCGTTCTCGTTTTCTTTGTTTTTGGCTTAAATTACTCTCGGTTTAAAATTTCCTTAGCTTTTTTACTTTTAAATAGTCATTTAGGATTAGAAAAAGTTTAGAAAAGCATTTAGGGTTTAATTTTAGTATTCTTGCTTATTTGTCACGTTTTCTTTAATTACCGTTATTTGTTTTTATCTGCTTAGTCGTTAATTTTTCTTACTTGTTTAAATTGATTTCAATTGTAGATTTAGAAATTTAATCCAAAAAGTTTGAACCAATTCAAATCATTGTCCAAATAACAAACGAGGTCTTAATTTCATAAGTCTTTGGGAAAACGACCCGGTAAACACTTACCGGTTGAACGTGTGGTATTTTTTTTTGTAGATTTTTACTTTAAATCTTTGTCCTCAAAGATTTTTAGTAATTTTCTTTATACTTTGGATATTATTGCGTCTATACTTGAGACGTATCAAGTTTTTGGCATCGCTGTCGGGGATTTGTGATTAAGATTCCTTCGTTTGCGTTTGTCGATCGTGATTTGAAGAACCTTTCGTCTTCGAAAGTTACGCTTTTGAAAAATATCAAAAATACAAAAAAAAAATTAAAAATATGAAAAGTAAAAAATATTTTTCTTTTTAGTATAAGTAGAAGATTAATAAATAAGAAAAATACAAAAATATTTGCTCTTCCGGATTTTTTGATTTTTCTTGTGAATTTGTGAATATAAGAAATAAAAAAATTTACCAAGTTGGTAAAAGAACACCAACATATAATACTTTCAACTGAAGTATTATCCATCAATAAGTTCCCGAACGTAAGATTCAAAAATTTACCGTCTTGTGTCACTTACGAAAAAGGCGCACCTCTTTTGTAAAATTTATTTTACTTAAGGGAGTTACCCTAAGTTTGTTAAATATTCGGTGAAACAAAAATAGTTTTGTATATATTATTTTTCTCTTCTCGTTTGTTTTGTTTAGTGCATGCGCACTAGAAATTCCAATTTTCCAAATAATTTAAACGTAACCATTTTGAGACGTCGAAATAGAGGCCGTGCTCCAAACGTAGTCGAACCCGAGTTTCGTACTATCGTTGAAGCTGCACCAATGGCGGAACGTACCATGGAAGAACTACTCCGTGCACCCACGGAAGGGTATGGAGAAGCTATCGTGTTACCGGAAATTAATGCGGACCATTTTTAGATTAAAACGAATTTGTTACAACTAGTTCAAGCTAACCCGTTTCACGGTTATAAGAGGGAAAATCCCTACGCTCATATTAATAGTTTCAAAAGGATTACCTCGACTTTACGATTTAGGGACGTACCGAATGATGTTATTAAGCTTATGATGTTTCCATACTCACTCGAGGGGGCCGCTAGATTGTGGTACGAGAAAGAACCACCTAATTCTATCTTGACTTTGGAGGATCTCGTAACCAAATTTGTGAATCAATTTTTTCATCCTTCAAAAACCACTCACTTAAAGAATGAAATTTCTCGTTTTACACAAAAATTCGAGGAAACTTTTAGTGAAGCATGGGAACGAATTTAGGAAATGCTTAGAGCTTGTCCTCACCATGGATTTACAGAGTTAACTCAAGCTGATACCTTCTATAACTGTTTAAACGAAAATGATCAAGACTCCTTAAATGCCGCGACGGGTGGAAATCTTTTGAGTAAAATGACTAGAGATGCTTTGAATATAATTGAGAATAAATCAAAAGTTCGTAATTCACGTAATAAATCGAATGTTTCTAGGATGAATACGACTTCTAGGGAAAATGTTAGTAAAACGGATGAGAGAATTGATAAACTTGCGGACCAACTTTCGACCTTAGTTGAAATTGTTTCTAAAAAAGTTGTCACTCCCGCTCCGGTTAAAGCGGTTGAGGAAATTTGTGTTACTTGTAGTGGGCCTCATGCTTGGTACAATTGTCCTAATACCGATAACAATCAAGCTAGTGTTTGTGCGGCAACGGGTACTTACAATCAAGTTAACCCTCCAAATCGTGTTAGTAACCAAATGGCACCACCAGGTTTTGCTCTGGTGCAAAACAATGGTCAAAATAGGTTTAATCAAAATCAAAATCAAGGGAATAATTTTAATCGGGGAAATAATTTTCATGGAAATCAAGGTTTTCAAGCTCAAAACAATCATGCTCCAAATTTTCAAAATCAAGGATTTCAAAACCAACCTTTTCAAGTTCCTAATAATCAAGTTCAACAAGAGTTTTCAAATGAGTTTTCAAGTTACAAGAGAAATAATGATCAAATGATGAGAAACATGCAAAATCAAATCAACTCGTTGAAAGGAGAAGTTAAGAATGAAATTCAAAACACGATGAAGACTCAACAAGCCATCTTGATGAATCAACAAAATGTTTTTCAAACTAACTTGCAAAATATGTTAAGTGGATTCTTTCAAAACCAAGCCTCAACTTCGGGTACTCTTCCGAGTAATACCATTCCAAACCCGAAGGGTGAGATGAAAGCGATCACTACTCGAAGTGGTGTTGCTTACGAGGGACCCTCGATTCCTACTAATCCTTCTCCTAAAAAGGTAGTGGAACGAGAAACCGAGGAGACAACGAATAAAGAGCAAACAAATTTCCAAGGAAGTACCGCTCACATCCCACCTCCGGTTATCCCCATTCCAATTTCGGAACCCGATGTTCTGAAAACTTTACCTAAGCCGAATATTCCATATCTTTCACGACGTAATGATCAAAAGTCCTGTGACAAAGCTTCGAACCAAATGGAGAAGATTTTCCAAATCTTTCAAGATTTGCGATTCGACATAAGTTTCGCGGATGCTTTACTTTTGATGCCAAGATTTGCTCCTACAATTAGGAATTTGCTCATGAATAAGGAAAAGTTGCTTGAATTAGCTAAAATAAGAGATATATAAAAAAGGGGGGGGGGTGGGAAGGAATACTAATAATCAATCAATAAATAAATAAATAAAAATAAATAAAGTTTTAATAATAAATTAACAGAGAGACTAACCACATCAAACCAGACCTCACCCCCTTCACCCTCCAACCAACCCCCCACTTAAATAATTCCAGCACACACTCCCAACACCCCACCACCCACCCATAGAACCACCACGCCCTTTTGATAAAAAGCAAAAAAATACGCTCCCCCCACACCACCATCCCCCCAAACCCCACCAACCCCACTCCCCCCACCAAATTAATACCACCACCAAGCCCTCTCATGCTCGGCCACAATGCTCCTCAAATTCTTTCTGAAATTGAACGAGAATTGCTTGGCGATGCTTCTCAAAAAGCTTCCTGAAAAGCTTGGAGATCCCAGCAAGTTTCTTATTCCATGTAATTTCCCGGGAATAGATGTATGTTACGCCTTGGCCGATCTAGGCGCAAGCATAAATCTTATGCCCCTTTCTATTTGGAAAAAGCTTTCTTTACCTGAACTTACACCAACTCGGATGACTTTAGAATTATCGGGCCGATCAATTACTTATCCTAAAGGACTCGTTGAAGACGTTTTTGTCAAATTTGGGAAATTTCATTTTCCTACCTACTTTGTTGTTATCGATTTCGAAGCCGATCATCGAGTACCTCTCATACTTGGGAGATCCTTTTTGAGGACCGGTCATGCTTTAATTGATGTTTATGAAGAAGAAATAACCCTTCGGGTTGATAACGAAGCCGTCACTTTTAATCTAGATCAAACCACGAGATACTCCTCTACAAATGATAAGTCGGTAAACCGAATTGACATCATTGATGCAGTTTGTGAGGAGTATGCTCCAGAATTGCTAGGATTTTCTTCGGGTGGCAATCCCACCTCGACGTCTGAGCCGTTTACTTTCGAATTCATTTTGCAAGAAATCGAAGCTTATCTTAAGGACGATTCGATTTCACCGAAAATTGATTACGCCGATTGCAATCCGGAGGAAGATATTTGTTTGATCAAAAAATTGTTAAATAATGACCCGTTTCAACTTTCTTCGATGGACCTTAAACAAAGTGAAATTACCGAGGCAAAACCTTCAATTAAAGAGCCCCCGAAATTAGAGTTAAAAGATTTACCGTCTCACTTGGAATATGCTTACTTAGAAGAAAACGACAAGTTACCAGTAATTATTGTAAAAGGTTTAAAAAATGATCAAAAAGATGCTCTCTTAAAGGTGCTTAAATCTCATAAACGGGGGAATTGCTTAGAAAATCACTGACATCAAGGGTATCAACCCTTGTTTTTGTACACACAAAATCTTGATGGAGGATGATTACAAACCCACGGTTCAAAGTCAAAGACGGGTTAACCCAAAAATACACTAGGTAATGCCCGTATGGAACTTTCGCTTACCGTCGCATGCCATTTGGCTTGTGTAATGCTCCTGGTACTTTCCAACGGTGTATGATGGCCATATTCCATGATATGATCAAAAAGACCATGGAAGTGTTTATGGACGACTTCTTGGTTTTTGGGGATAGTTTTAATTTGTGCCTCTCCAATTTAGATCAAATGCTAAAAAGGTGTGAAGACACGAATTTAGTTCAAAATTGGGAGAAGTGCCACTTTATGTGTGGAGAAGGAATTGTCTTAGGGCATAAAATTTCAAAGTCGGGAATTGAGGTTGATCGTGCTAAAGTCGATGTTATCGCTAAGGCTCACCACGTACTACCGTAAAAGGTGTTAGGAGTTTCCTAGGTCATGCAGGTTTTTATCGACGTTTTATCCAAGACTTTTCCAAAATTGCTAGACAAATGACTCACCTTCTTGAGAAGGAAACACCGTTTGTGGTTTCTAAGGATTGTATTGATGCTTTCGAGACTCTTAAAAAGAAGCTTACCGAAGCTCCGATCTTAGTTATCCCAGATTGGAACCTACCTTTCAAACTTATGTGTGATGCAAGGGACTTCGCGATTGGTGTGGTTTTAGGACAACGAAAGATTGAAAGCATTTTTCAGCTATACATTATGTAGTAAGACGAGACCGAAGCTCAATTTCATTACCCACAACTACGAGGAGAAAGAAATGCTTGCCGTAGTGTATGCTTTTAAAAAGTTTTGACCATATATTATCTTATCTAAAAGTATAGTGTATACGGATCACTCGGCTTTAAAATACCTTATGAATAAACAAGATGCCAAGCCAAAGGTTTGCTCGGTGGGTGTGCTACCTCCTACAGAATGTGATATCCCATCGTGATAAAAATGGAAGTGAGAAACCTCAAGGCCGATCTTTATCTAGACTTGAGAATCCTCATAAGGATGTGTTAGAAAACAAAGACATAAATGAAAATTTTCCTTTAGAGACTCTTGGTGTAATATCTAGTGGAAGTACCCCATGGTTTGCGGACTATGCAAATTTCCATGCGGGGAATTTTATCATCAAGAATGACCAAATCATCAACGAAGAAGAAGTTTTTCAAGGAGTTAAAAATTCATTTCTGGGACGCTCCCAATTTTTTTCGTATTTGTGCGGATCAAATCATTGATCGATGTTGTGCTTTGGTCAAGAAGCTAATGATATCCTCAAAAATTGTATGAAGGACCCCACCGGGGCCCTCATATGTCAATCTCCAACTCTCGCTCCGAAATTGTATTTGATGCCGGTTTCTTTTGGCCAGCCCATAACATTACTAGCCCATTTTAATACTTAATCCAAAACAAAACCCGGCCCAATGCCTTTTCATTAAACCCGACCCATTTTTAAATTAGAATTGTGAAGTGTTTTTACAACATGGTCTCACGTGCATTTTAAATTAATGAATGGCGCTCACGTGATTTACCACTACCAACCAACCCACCAATTACCGAAAGCCACGTCGCCTCTTTTTTTTATATTTCATTCTCAAACGAAGAAATGAACGAAATTGAATCGTACGGTTGCTATTTACTGCGTACGAGGTACGCAAGTTAAGAAGCCTACGTGTCTTCAATCTACTGGCTACTCAAGGAATTTGCAGGGCTCGATCCGTGTGAAGGCATTTACTACCCAATGATTGGCTCCTAATGATTGGGTTAAATTTACAAAAGTACCCCTTCCTTGGATATAAAAGACATCACGCTCCCTCACACTTTTCTCATCTAGGAATTAGTTTTTTTAGTTTTCTCTTTAGATTTTTAGCTTATTTTAGATTTGTATTAGCTTATTTCTGATTTTCTGCTTAATGTACTTTGCTTATTTCACAAGCTTATTGCGATGATGTATTAAAGATGATTAGAAGTTGATTAAAGTTCTCGATTTGCTTAACTTTCATTTAAATCGTTCGTTTCTCTTTTATTTCGTGCAACTTATTCAATAAGCTATTTTCTCGACTTTATTTTCATAGCTTATTATTGTCAAAAGTTTTTAATAACTTAGATAATGACTCCTATAAGCTCTCAAAGCTCATCAGATTCATTTTAAATGTTTTTTAGCATCATTTTAGATTTAATTATATTCTAATAGCTAAGATCAGCTATATTTATGTGCTGAATTCACTTTTGAGTTTTAGGACTCTTATTTTCTGATCAAGTAAGTTCTAAACAACTTATTTGTTTGTGTAAGCTTAAAGTGCTCGATCAACTTTTGAGAGTTTAAATGCTTAATCAATTTTGTCATTTAAGGTGTTTTAAGTGTTTATAGCTTAATGTGAGTCATTTTCCGTTCGCTTATTAATTGATTTTTGTGCTTATTTCGATTTTGTGTTGAATTATTAAGTAGATTAAGTTTAAATCTTGTTTTTAATCGTTCTAGCTTATCGATATGGTATTGAGCTTTTTAATTCTAATGTTAAATTAAAAGAGATGATCTAATATGAATCCTCTTAGCTTAAAATAAAACTGATTTACTATGGTGTAGTGAATTATTAATGATTTTAGATCTCGTGTAAAAGTGCTAGAAGCTCCGCTTAATCAACGAGACTCCGACGTTTCGGATTGTCAAACTTATTTGACTACTCGATGCTTATCATTTTAAGTTGATTCATGTAGTAGTGGCTTATTCAGAATTTTAGAGCTTAAGTACTTATTTTTCTAGAGATTATTGTTACGTTTGACTCGAGTTCCTGTGATTGCAATTTGGTTTTTACAATTCAACATGGGCTTTTGTTTGGATTGTACAATTCGTTTGGGCCTTATCTAATCTGGCTGGGCCTTTATCTTGCTAATAGTATTCTCATTTAGTTTGGGACTTTGTTTGAATTGTTTTTGGGCCTCGTTGGTGCGTAGGATAGTAAAGCAGGAAATAGGAAGTGCAAGTTTGAATTGTTATTCACTGTTAGATTTAATAGATTTTGTGCTTGTTTTGTGACTTTGGTACTGGTCATCTCATGAAGCGCGGAGCTTAAGGGTTTATTTAGCTAGACCGAATTTAATTATTTGTTTTAGCTAAATAAACTGGGTGATATTCGTTTAATTGCGGGTCTCCAATTCGGTTCCATTTTCTATCTTTTTTCAATTAATTAGTATAGCTTATTTTTAAAATATTTTGCTTATTTTATCATTATGAGTGAGTAGTTTAATTAGTGCTTGTTGAGTGATATTGTTGATTTGGGGATTAAGGTGTGGATTTAAAAAAATTGTTTAAGTAATAAAATAATTTTGCGATTATTTAGAATTTATAGTTGAATGTTTTCAAAGGGCAAAAGCCGGAGAAATAGTCAAACTATTCATCTAGTAATTAACATCTTTTTGAGAGATTTTTGTTAAAATAAACCAACGTTGTGAGATAATTATCTTTTCTAAGGAGATTAATTTGTTATTAAACCTAAATTCACACTTAATAAAATTTTCACATCACTTAGCAAGCATATTAGTCATTTATATCTTTTAAGCATATTTGTCATTTATATCTTTTAGATCAATTTTAGTTTAATCTTGTACATTTTAATCTTCAGATTTTTTCTTATTAGTTTAGTTAAATTTTTAGTATAAAATAGTTTAAAACCAAAACCAAAAACTTGAATGGACTATCAATCTCGAATTTACAACGTTAACGTAGATTTCTTTCACCTACCCACTCGAGGAAACGATAACCCGTGTTACTACTTATTATTCTTTCCTAAGAATTATTTTTATGAGACTTTGCTTGCGTATTAGTTTTAATTACGTATAATAATATAACAATAATGAAATTCCAAAACTACCCTTGAGGACAAAGGTAGTAAGGGAAAAATCTCTACAAAAATACTACACATTTAACAGGTAAGTGATTACGGGTGTTTTCCCCAAAGACTTATGAAATTGAGACTTGTTTATTATTTGGACATGACTTGAATTAGGTGCAGACTTTTGGATTAATTTTGTAAATCTACAATTAAAAACAAATTTAATCAAGCCAAGAAAATTAAACGACTAAGCAGAATTAATTCAATATAACGGTTATTAAAGAAAACGTGGACAAATAAGAATTGACTAATTAATACTATAATGATTATCTAAACTTTTTCTAATCCTAAATGACTATTTAAAAGTAAATGCTAAGGAAATTCTAAAACGAGGGTAATTAAAGCTTAAAAACGAAGAAAGAAAATCTGGAGGGGAACAAAAAAAAACAAAAAAAATAGGCTTTTTCACGCGTTCTTTAAAAAGTAAACTTTCAAAATATTAACCCTACGGAAGTAAATTTAAAACCTATGCCTAGAATATGATAAAGGAAAATTTTATAAAAAAGAAAATTATTATTTTTTGATTATTTTTCTAATTTTTATGATTTTTTAAAGTTTTTAACTAAATTTCAATTCATCGAAAATCTTAAACTTTGACTAAAAAGTCTTAGAAAATTATCATAAATCACTAAAGTTATAATAGGATTGTATGAAAAATAAGTCCTTTGAATAAGCTAATAAGATTAAGCCAGGAAAAAGTAAATAAGCACTCGAAAGTGTTATTTATAAAGAGTCTCAAGAATGGGTTTAAAAACAATCAAACAAAGCGATAATTCGAGTCATGATATGTGACTCGGTTTAACAAAAAAACAAAGCGCTTCGTGGGGAGGCACCCCATGCTTATCTTTATATCTTATTTCTTATTTCTATTGTGATGTGAGGAGGCTTGTAACTCTTTCCGATTCTTGTTGGTTTGTGCTTGTGATTTATTTTGTAGATGACCCAAAATTTTTAAAGACGGTGTTTCAGGTGTTTTTGTCCGGTTCACTTCGAGCTTCCTAAGTCCTTTGCTTGCAATTATTTTGGGAAATCCAATATCTAAGATTATTATCGACTACATTTTTCTTGTGCATACTTGATAAATGGCTTGGATTTTTATGATATATTTTCATGCTTGGGTTTTGCATTCGACTTTTTGAGTCTCTAGTATGGGGTTTTAACGTCTGGGACTAGGGAACCATTTTAAGGTCAATGTTTAATTTATTAGTATAAAACACATCAAAAAATATCCAAAGAAATTAACAAAAAAACAGACAAAACAAAAAGATAAAATATACACAAAAAAATGGGGTAGTATATCTTCGATATGATCTGATCTACCTTTGCCCGTTGTTCTCACGTACCCCGTTTTCCCACAAAAATTAAAAAAAAACAAATGAAAAAATTTTCAAAATTTTCAAAAATAAAATAAGTGTTTTGTCACAATTTTGACTTTCCTACTGGGTAGAATAAGAATAAATTTTGACCCGATCGAGCGTGTTGAGCTCTTGCTTGTTGGTTTATTTTAGGTTAGCGTCTCGCAGACAATTTCGCGAAGAACCGAAAAAATGAGTAGAGTTAAGTATGAGTTTGGATGCTAAACATGGAATTATTTGGAAATCTTAAGAGCTCGTGTATGTATTTTGGGCTTTTTATCCTAAGCTTCTTAATCGGGACTATCATTTGTTGCTTTTTTTAGAGATAAACTTTAAATCAACAAAAATTTGTATGTTGTTAATAGCAAAAATTTTTGTGTAGTTCAAAAATTTTTACTTTGAATTTTTTCCCCATAAAAAGAAGTCTTCTCTATATAAGTAATAAAAAATATAATAAAATAAAAAATTAATAAATAAATTTGAAATGATGAAAAATGAAAAAAAAATATAATAAAGAATAATTATAAACCGTGGGCTGATAAAAGTTTGAGTGTATCTTGCCGGCTCACAACCGATGTTACAGCCTTCTAAAGAAAGCCCATAGTAAGAATAAAAATTGAGACTGATAAACAGTATTGTTGCATCTTGCCGGCTCACAACCGATTTTTGCAGCCTTCTAAAAGGTCGAGGGTTACAATTGCATAAATGTTATGTTTAATATTAAGTTTGAATTAATAAATAGATCTCTTTTTGTTAAATTTAAATATGCTTTTAAACTTTGACTATTTCATTTTAAGTTTTTAAATAAGCTATGTATATACGGGAAACCTGAGAGTTTTTGAACCTAAGGTCCGTGAGTCCGATACTAGTCTTGGTGGGGTGTCAAAAGCTGGTCACGTTGCCGCAAGGTTGAGATGTGCCGAGACGAAAGTTTGCTACATGGTTGATCTCGCTTCAAACTCATTATTCTCGGGTGGAACGTGAAACATAGAATTTTGCAAAATGTTGATCCATGGTTGAAATTTAAAATAGCACATTCACCTAAGATATAATAATTATCGGGAGTGAAAACTTTACAAGTTGCAAATATGAGTTGTAATAGCATCTTAACTGATATTTAGCGGTGATTTCGTTTTAAGCTTGGTTTGGAGCAAGTAAAAAGTCGGGGACGGTGAATTTATCCTTTTTGGGGCATTCTCGGGACGACATGCAGCGTGTTCTATGAGTCCCGATCCCTAATGGTCTATGGAAATATACGAAAGTAGGTAATATTCTAGTTAGGTGCTAAAAAAAATCCTAAAATGGAAAAAAGGTTTTGAAAATGGGGGTGTTTTAAAGCTGGTGATTTCTTAACTCTCTCCATAAAAGTCTTTGCTACTTTTCAAAGATTTAGTTTGGGGAAGTTTTGAGGTGAATTTGGGTTTGGAGCATATTAACCTTGCGTGAGAAACTCGACATCGCTTTAGTTTTGGGGTATTTTGATATGTGAGAAATCCGTCATCCTTTTTATACCTAAAATGGCCTTAAATAACAATATTGTGCAAATTAAGCTTGTATATGGCTTGTTTTGTCCATTCTGTGATGTGTAGGTACGGATAATGCAAAATTCACAAGAAAAATGGTCAAAACGGACAAAACACGAACACCGGGAACGGATAGAGTACACATGAGCGGGAAGTTTCTCGCGATGGGCAACAAAGTCAACCTCGGTAAAATCCCGTGGTCAACCCAACTAAAAGTCCAAAACCCTTAATATCTCCATAAAAACCTACCACTCTTCAATGTTAAATAAATTTCACAAATGGTCCTTACACATTTAACACCGTTAGTCCTTTTTAAATAAAAAGACTAACGGTCGTTAGCCATATAACCAAATCCATTTAACCTTTCACTTTTAACCCGAGCCAAATAACTATCACAGGCCCCAATGCTTTTTAATCCGAGCCAAGTCAACCCATCTAAACCCTGGGTCAAACATAAATGTATAAAGTAAAAATAAGCAGGAAAAGTTGTTGTTACTATTCATCGTCGTCCCAAGTAATTAACCCTGCATAAAAAACAAAGGGTAAAATTCAATTAATGACGTGGAACAAAGATTCGAGTACTAAGCTTATTTTTTTTTTTTTTTTTTTTTTTTTTTTTTTTTTTTTTTTTTTTTTTTTTTTTAGCCCTCTGACATCAAAACGTCACACACAAGCTATGTTTGGTCAATTAGGACAAGGGGAATGGACTACGTGGGTCAACGAAAACACACTCCAAAAAGGGATTTTTGCACTAAAACTAGTGCAAAGAAATCATACAACTCCAAAGTAAGGATTTCCAGCTTGGCAAATCCGCTGTGCTTACAATTTGTCCTCAAGGGCTACAAGAGGCCATCTAATGATTGGCAGGATTTCAAGGGGGTAAGATCAAGACTGAAAGGAGCGTGTATCCAAGACCTAGAAGCTTCTCTCAAGCCTATAAATACAAGACCTTCTTCACTCACAGGATATCTTTTGCTTATCTAGTCTAGCTTAGTGTAGACGTAGCTTATGCTATTTTTAGCTTAATGACATTTAGATTTTGTATCTCTTTAAAAAAGTATTGCTTATTCAGTTTTCATAATAAAATTTAAAGTTTCTTTTAATCTTGTGTTGGATTTCAGTTTTTACTTTAAGAGTTAAATTGGTTTGATGCGCTTTTCAATTGCTATAATATAGCTTCAATAAGCTGTTATATCGATTTTTAAGCTAGGCTTAATTACTCAAACTATGCTCTCAAAAGCTAGTTGAGCTTAATCTTATTCAAGTCCACTATCAAAATTTACCATAGCTTTTAATGGAAGGGAAGTCAATAATGGAAGGACTTCCAGGACCTCTCCAGCTTATCCTAGGATAAGCTGGAGCTTGTTGATAGCTCAAAAGATCATTTATAAGCCTTGTTTTGTGCAAAGGCAGTTGTAAGTTCTCTCTTCACATTTAGTAGCTTAAAAGTGCATTTCAGCTTATAATTGCTTATTCTGCTTATTTCTGTTAGTTTAGATTACTTATGCTTATTGTAGTTGTCTTATGCTCATAAGGCTTAATAATTAGTATTAAATCTTAGTTTTCTATATTCTGTCTTAAAAGCAGCATGAAAAATCAAAAACATTTGCATAATTGTTAATTTTGTATTTTCTAGCTTATTTGATCTACTTAAATCTGCTTATTAGAGTTCTATATCTTAGCTTATTTTGATATCTGGTATCTATACTTTGATATTTAAATCCAAACTCATAAACTCAAAATGAATTATGTTACTTTAAGGGGTGTTTGGTCCAAGGTAGCACTTAACTGAAGTTAGTGCTGCAGCCATTTGACCTTAAGGTTAGATTTCATTTCATTGTGGATTTATGAGTAAGGAAAATTAAGTGCTTAAAAAGGTTAAAATCTATTTTTCAATCAAGTTATTAGGTAGTTAGTAGATTTTGTTAGTGTAGGCTTAGTTAAAATAACATTATAAGCTCAAGTTAGTTTTAGCTTTAGCTAAATTAGTAGTTTAATTTACACTCTCTTTAGTAATTTTAATAGTATAGAGTCAAGTTTTGTAGCTTGCACTTGTTGGTTTTAAGATTTGGTTGTTTCATGTGCAAACTGCATCAGCAGCACTAAAAGGCCAATAGGGACCCTTTTAATCTTTTAAAGTTCAGACTTTTTTAATTAGTTTTAGGTCTTCTTTTTTAGTATAATAGTAGATTTTGGCTAATCTTCATTTGTTTGAACTTAAGTTAGTTCTAAAAAGCTAATTTGGGTAAATCTATTTTTTAGATTACAAATTAGCAATTTGTCTTTTTAAAAAAACCAAAAGTAACTCAGCATGTACTAAGTGTAATAAGCTGTTTTCAAATAGCTTTTTCTTTGCTCATTTGTTTTTCAAAATAGTTTTTAAGATCTGTTTCTAGTAGCTTTTCGGCCAAGCTTTAAGTAGGTATAGAGCTTATTTCCATAAGGATCCGTTTGTGTGCTTAAAATTAAGCTCAAAGTTAGCATTTAGGCTGTTTGGTATGCAGTTTTAGATTAAGAGCTTATTTGGATTTTCAGCTTATGGCTATAAGTTTTTGCTCAAATTTAGTTCATTCTAGCTTATTAGGTTAGTTAAAGGGTAGACTTAGCTTATTTCACTAGGCCTTAGCTTATTAGATGCTTAAGTTTTGAAAAAAAAAACCTAAAAAGAAGCTAAGTTATTCTGTCTGCAACCTTTTATGCTTGATATAATTATTTTTTGCTAAATATATATGTAATTATTTAAAAAAAAATAAGTGGTGTAATTCAGGTTATTCGGGTCAACCTGAAAACCAAATCGTATTCAAATTCGATTTTCGGTTCGGTTCGGTTGAATTCTAGTTCGGTTTAATTTTCGTGTTGACCTAAGAAAAATTAATCGAACTAACCAAAACACCCCGATAAATTACATGATAAGTATTGGGCTATATAAGAATGGATATTTGTGTATTGGCCCATTTACAAGTCTAAGCCTTTAAATATCGGGTTTGGATTCAAAAAAACCGACACCAATTTAATAGGGAATGGAGTGGTCGTGCCAAGGCTTGGTGCCAAGTTATGGCGCGAGATTGAGCTATGGTGCACCACTCCGTGGTTCGCGCCAAGCTCTCTCGCGTCGTGGCTAACAACCCACGCGAAATAAAACTATTTTTTTTGAAAAACTAGCCGTTGGGGGAGCGGGTTTTTGAAAAAATACCCCCAAAACCCTATTTTTACCCATTTAAAATCCTATAAATACCCCTTTATATTTTATAACTTCACACACAATTTCTATATATATTCTACATCAATACTTCTTATTTTTCTTTGAAATATGGATCCAAATAATCTCAACGATTTCGACACAACCAACACATACGATCATTAATCTAAGTTTTATAAGTTTTTTAATTAAAAAAAATAATAATAATAAAAAAATAGTTTGGCACCAGAAATTCTGGTGCCAACCAATGCCGCTGAATTCTGGTGCCAAACTCTATTTTACTGATGTGACACCACTTTTTCTCTATGTTACCATCAAGGAGATTGAAGACAAGTCGGAGGAGAAGCGACTGGAGGACATACAGATCGTTTAAGATTTTCCTGAAGTATTTCTCGAGGACTTGCCGGGTCTTCCACCGACTCAAAAAGTGGAATTTCAGATCGATTTGATACCTAGTGCTTCACCTATAGCACGAGCACCTTATCGATTAGCTCCATCCGAGATGAAAGAATTATCGGACCAACTAAAGGAACTATCCTACAAAGGCTTCATAAGACCCAATTCCTCACCTTAGGGAGCTCCGATGTTGTTTGTTAAGAAGAAGGATGGATCATTTCGAATGTGCATCGACTACCGAGAACTGAACAAGCTAACGGTGAAGAATCGTTATCCACTCCTAAGGACCGATGAATCATTACGATCGGGTTATCACCGGCTTCGAGTATGTGAAGAAGATATTCTGAAGACGGCATTCAGAACTCGATATGGTCGTTACGAGTTCCAAGTTATGCCATTTGGTTTGACGAATGCACCGACGATATTTATGGATCTCATGAATCGGGTGTGCAAGTCATATTTGGATAAGTTTGTGATTGTCTTTATTGACGATATACTTATCTACTCAAGGAACAAGAAGGAACACGAAGAACATCTTAAGGCAATTCTGGAATTGCTTAAGAAAGAGGAGTTGTATGCTAAATTCTCTAAATGTGAATTTTGGATTCCCAAGGTACAATTTCTCGGCCACGTGATTGATAGTCAAGGCATTCACGTAGATCCTGCCAAGATCGAATCCATAAAAGATTGGGCATCTCCTAAAACACTAACGGAGATTCATCAATTATTAGGTCTTGCTGGTTATTATCAAAGATTCATCGAATGATTTTCGAAAATTGCCAAATCAATGACTAAGATTACTCAGAAAGGAGTTAAGTTTGATTGGGGTGACAAGGAGGAAGCCGCCTTCCAGTTAATAAAGTAGAAGTTGTGAAGTGCGCCAATTCTGGCTCTACCAGAAGGAAGTGAAGATTTTGTGGTCTATTGCGATGCTTCACATAAAGGATTTGGTGCTGTATTAATGCAAAGGGAGAAAGTAAATGCTTATGCATCACGCCAATTGAAAATTCATGAGAAAAATTATACGACTCATGATTGGAACTTGATTCGGTAGTGTTTGCTCTAAAAATTTAGAGACACTATTTGTACGAAACCAAGTGTACGATGTTCACAAAATCCACAAGAGTTTACAAAAAAATTCTTGCATCAAAAAGGAGCTTGAACATGAGGCAAACGCGATTGGTTAGAGTTGCTCAGTGATTACGATTATGAAATACGTTACCACCCGGGGAACGCAAACGTATTGGCCAATGCCTTAAACCGTAAAGAACAGAATTAGCCATTACGGGTTTGAGCCTTAGTCATGACTATTGGTTTGAATCTCCCCAAACAAATTCTGGAAGCTCAAATATAAGCATAGAAACCTTAGAACCTCAAAAAGGAAGACGTAAGAGGTATGACCAGGAAGGATATATCGAAGGAAAAGTTGGAACCCCGTGCCGACGGAACTCTATGCTTAAATTGCAGTAGTTGGTTTCCCTGTTATGGCGATCTAAGGACTGTGATCATACACGAGTCTCACAAGTCCAAATACTCTATCCATTCGGGTTCTGACAAGATGTATCAGGTCATAAAGAAGCTATATTGGTGGCCTAATATGAAGGCCGACATCGCCACCTATGTTAGTAAATGTTTGACATGTGCTAAGGTCAAGGCTGAACACCAAAGGCCATCGGGTTTGCTGGTGCAACGCGAGACACCTAAATGAAAATAGGATAATATCACTATGGATTTTATCATGAAGCTTCCTAAGTCATCACAAGGTTATGACACCATTTGGGTGCTTGTTGACCGACTTATTAAATCTGCAATCTTTGTACCAATAAGGGAAAGTCATCCTATGGAAAGATTGGCAAGAATGTACCTGAAAGAGGTAGTCACGAGGAACAGAATACCTGTCTCAATCAATTGTGATCGCGACCCTAGGTTTGCATCAAATTTTTGGAGGTCACTTTAGAAGACATTGGGTATGAATTTGGATACGAGTACTACATACCATCTGCAAACTGACGGACAAAGCGAGGGGACTATTCAAACTCTCGAGGATATGCTGCATGCTTGAGTGATCGACTTTGGAAAGGGTTGGGTTAACCATTTGCCGTTAGTTGAGTTTTCATAAGTTATCACGCAAGCATCAAGGCTGCACCATTTGAAGCATTTTACGGTCAAAATTGTCGTTCACCTGTTTGTTAGGCCGAGGTTGGAGAAGTTCAACTCACCGGTCCAGAAATAGTTCAAGAGACAACCGAGAAGGTTATTCAGATAAAAGAGTTACGGCGATTTAAAGCGTAAGCCGATGGAATTTCAAGTTGGAGATATAGTTATGCTTAAGGTTTTGCCTTGGAAAGGAGTAGTACGTTTTGGCAAACGGGGGAAGCTAAACCCTAGATATATTTGACCTTTCAAGGTATTGGAAAAGGTTGGAGCCGTTGCTTATAAGCTTGAGCTTCCTCAAGAGCTGAGTAGGGTTCACAATACGTTTCATGTATCCAACTTGAAAAAGTGCTTTGCTGACGAACCATTAGCCGTTCCGTTGGATGGACTCCATATTGATGACAAGTTTCATTTTGTCGAGGAACCAGTAGAGATCATGGATCATGAAGTTAAACGATTGAAACAAAGCCGTATTATGATCGTTAAGGTTCGATGGAACTCTAGGAGAGGTCCTGAGTTCACATGGGAACGTGAAGATCAATTCCGAAAGAAGTATCCACACCTCTTCACAAAGACCGCACCATCGTCAAATGTCGCGTCTTAAGCCTTGAGGACAAGGCTCATTTAATAGGGGAATACTATGACACCCCGTGTTTTCAGGTCATTTTACGACGTCATTTATTCCACTATTTATTTTTAGTCTAGTACGCGTTTGCTTTTAATTTTAATCGTTAAGTTAAATTCCGTAAACTAAAAATTATCATTCAACGTAAACGGGCATCAAAAA
Organism: Tanacetum coccineum; assembly: GCA_026074375.1. Taxonomy (NCBI): domain Eukaryota; kingdom Viridiplantae; phylum Streptophyta; class Magnoliopsida; order Asterales; family Asteraceae; genus Tanacetum; species Tanacetum coccineum. Next base: position 20,817 of record BQNB010058727.1, read on the forward strand.
ATTAAATGTTTACATCAAGCAAGTGTTAGATAGTTATTTGGAGGATAATTATTAACTTTGCACATTTTATTTTTATTGGTTACGTAAAGTGTTTATGTTTCGCGATAAAATGCATTTACGCATTCACGGAACCACCAAAACTTATCTACGCTTTAACAAATACCCATTTTAAGTTTTATAAAACTTCACCTATGTTATTCATGGTAGCCGAATTTTACATAAGAGAAACCAACTAGAACATACACTTTACAAGTTATACTTCTACATTTAACCTACAACTTATAAACTTCAAGTAACACAAAATATCAACACAAAATATACAAGACACATCTAGTACTCCCTCCCCTTAGTTTTGGATGCAAAGTAGTCCCAAGGGGACAATGAGCACACATTTTATCAGCCAAAGTCTTGTACAAACCTAGAACTTATTATGCTAGTACATGACTAGTTATCTTGACCAAATATCTTCCTTAATTCCCTCCCCATGTTTCTAGTGATCTTAGACTTTCCAAATAGTGTTATTGACTAGCTCTTAGTGTATATACATGTATAACTAGAAAAAGTATCACACAACTCATTCATTAACCAAAAACCAACACAACTCTCTTGTTTCTCTCCTCCTAGGCCATGGCCAAACACAAACATACCTAAATATTCTATAAAAATTTATTTACCAAGTATTCAAGTATTCTAACATCATATCTAAGGTATCCTAAGGTATATTGAAGGCTTGGTTTAACATTTATAAGGGTTTAATCAAGAAGGTTCAAGATTAGGGTTTCTTGAAAGTTTGGGTTTTCTAAGTCTTAGAAGCCTGGGTTTTGATTCTAAACTAGGGTTTATATCTTGTTTCTTTTCATCATACTTCATCCTAAGGTCATCTAAAAACCCTACACTCTTTATATTTGTGATTTTATATGTATATGATGTTTATATAGTAAATCATCATCTAGGAAACATATTAACATGTAAAATGGATTTTTACTCTTGATATGGTTTGATATACTTTGGCATATGTTATGTTGATGCTAAGAACATATTGTAATGGAAGTAAGCATTACACAAGTATGGTTTAATTTATAAAAAGTATGTATAAACTAGTGGCTTAAAAGTTTACTTATTAAGTTTATAAGTAAAAGTGATGTAAGGACTTGTTATCATAGACATTACTTGGACATAAAAATGATGGACTAAAGAACCTAAAATATATGAGACTTGTGGTAGGAAATATTGTAGAGGACTTGTTGCTATTTGATTTGAGTTAAAACTTATAAAAATAAGTTTATAAAACTCCATAAAAGACAACAAACATTCTGATCAAAATTCGAAAAATAAAGTATTTATTTTATATTTTATTAAAATACTACATGTCATGACGATCGTAGGCATATAGAGAACTTGAAAATTCGAGCTATAACAAAGAAGAAACGCCATTTGCAATTTTACGATAATAAAAGCTTTTATAAAAATAATTTTATAAAAACTTATTATTTTCCACATCTGATAAAAATATAAGATTATTTTTCATAGAAATTACATATTTTTAAGATTCCAAAACAGTAAGAATCATAATTATTTGATCAATATCGAAGGAGTTATGGATTTTTCATGTTTATGATAATAAATACTTTTACAAAAATAAAGTACTGTTCATCTTAGCAAATTTTTGGAAAATATTTTAGTTAGATAGAACTTTTAATTACGAAGACGTGCTTAAAAGAATCGCTAAAATCAGAGTTAAAACGAATAAGATATGACTTTTACGAGAATTACGATAATTAAATTTATAAAAAAATTTATAAAGTGCATGAATAGTAAAACATACTGTTCATTAGAGGGTTAAAAATATTAAAATGTTGATATATCTTTATAATACGAAAGCGTGGACATAAAAAACCTACAAAACGGACTTAAAACGATAAAGTTACGATATTTTTACTAAGGTAATATTTATAAACATCTTAACTTTATAAATATTATTTCTCAAATACAATTAGATGGTGATGTAGCTATATAGAATTGTATACGGTATTAGTTATTCAAAGTACTTAGTACTCATATGACCTATAATTAATTAGGTTGCACTCGGACACATACATGACGTTTTTCACACATCTGATATATTTGTGTAGCCGAATTTTACATAAGAGAAACCAACTAGAACATACTCTTTACAAGTTATACTTTTCGTTTTGATTCCCAAATTCGCCTGCATTTTGAGCCAACAATTGTTGCTTTGTATGACCCCAAGACTGGTTGCGTTTTGACCAATTGCGTTTTGACCAAGACTTGTTGCGTTTTGACCTAGAATCATTGCATTTTGACCAAGACTCGTTGCGTTTTGATCAAAATCGTTGCGTTTTGACCAAGTCATTGCGTTTTGATTCAAGTTCATTGCGTTTTGATTGCAGGTTGTGTTTTAAAGACATCATTGCGTTTTGACTAAATGTTACTCTGCCCAATTTTTCTAATTCATGCCGTTTTGATCAAGATAGTTGCGTTATTGATTAGAGGTTTCATTGCAGTATTGACTAAAGTCATTGCCGTAATTGATAGTGAAAACCCAGGTCTATTGTGTTTTGACTAAAGTCATTGCAGTTTTGATCAAAGAAGTTGCTTTTTGATAGCGGTCGATCCGCGCCCGACCATCTGGTAGGCATGTGATCCGACTTTGGGGCATATGATGAAATTTAGGAATATTATAACAAAACAAGAACAATAAAAAACTCACAAATCAAGAATCAAGACTCTAAAACACCAATCAACCATAACAACTCACCACACAAACAACAATCACTTAATCCCACAAAACGATCCTGAAAAGATTCATTAAATGAAAAAATGGCTTAGAGATTCAGGATTACGATGACATGTGATCATGGAGTTGCCTTTGGTTCCTCTTATTTGCCGCAATTGAAGTTGAATTTCACCCAAAGGCGTTACCCTTATTTCTTCATCATGACTCTACTTTTCGCGCACGCTCGCGCGCAGACTCATCATCACTCTCTTGAGGATCCCGCGGACCGCAGCGAACGCTTTACAATTATGATTAAGACTTGGCTTATCTAGTTTCCACGCTGGTTAGGGTGTGGTTGGTTTGAAGACCTGGATATACAACTATCACTTAATAGGATTTTACATTGTAGTACTTTAGTTGTCACACGCAGATGCCCGATGTAGATAATTCTACGAGGTTGTTGTACTTCTGTATACTTTTGATAGAGTATAAGGTACTTAGAGATTTTCTTCCGCACCGTTCTTCAATCAACAACAGTGCAAGATTAAGTAACAAATTTAGGGGATTTTACTTCAGTTTCAAGTTTGATATATCGGGTTTACTTCACCATGTGATCACGACAATAGCCTACAATACGAGGTTGGTAAGTTAGCTAGAGAGTTTAAAGGTTGAGATGTAATAGGCCACTCTCACGGGTATTTTTGTGCGTATTCCAAGACAAAGATACTTCACAGTCTAAGCAAAAATTTCTTCAACAGTTCTTCGTGACAAAGTCATTTCACAGACCTTGATTATACCAAGTGTTCTTGATTCTTGCTTCGCATCCTCCCTCTACGGTTTCTGAGTCAAGAGGGTTAATGATTCTTTTGTATTCAAGATTTGTGCTTCTTATGACAAGAACTTCTGCTCCTTGAGTATATGGAACAATACACGACAATGATGCTTCCGCGGTTCGCACCATAAATGGGGGAAAATGTTACATCCGGGATTAGTTGACTTTGATGGTACCCTGTCATCTTGCTAAGGGGGAAGTAGCAGTATACTACTTCACTAAGAATGGTTTGTGAAGTATTATGCAAACATGAGAAGAACGGATATATTCACCAAGCCCTGATAACAAGAAGCAGTGGTCGTTGATGTGGTTTGACTTCTACAAAACTCCGCTGTGCAATTTGATGAGAAGTAGAAGATTGATTAAGAGCTACATCAATGTTTCCGAAGAATCTTGCTTTAAGATAGGGAATGTTGGTTTTAGGGGGAAGTGATTCAGATAATTCCCAAAAAAGGGTCTATGGAAGAAAGTTTTTCAAGAAATGCTACATGAATTGGGGGGAAGTTAATCCAAGTCATGCATACTGCAATGGTTCAAGAACAAGTAAAAGACAAGGAAGATTCCAAGCTAGAATACAAAGTTTCAAGACCATAGAGATACTCGCAAGACATCTGCTGCTTTTGGAAGTGCTTTGGAAGACTTATTTAATTGTATGTATACTTGTTTAAGAACATTGTTAAGTAATTCCTATATGTCCACATAGTTAGGGGAAGATTGTTAGCTTAAAATATGGTGACAAACACGGAAATTACAGTGAGGTTATTTATAGCGTGACCATAGGGATCACGCTCTCGCTCATGACAAGCTTCTCTCTACGCTCGCGCAGTTTGTGTGTCACTTGGGGACCGCTCGTAAATGTACACCCCACCTCGGATACTTCCATGGAGGGGTGAAGTTCACTTTTGTAAAAGTATGTGTGTGTGTTTTCTCTCTAGCACACACACTACTTCCCATCTATCTTTTCTCTCTAATAATATGGATACTTTTCTTTTCCATTTTACCAAGCCTCCGGATCCATTGTTCTAGAGGGTGAATCGTGTTCACAGGTTTGATATACTTTGTCATATGTTATGTTGATGTTAAGAACATGTTGTAATGGAAGTAAGAATTATACAAGTATGGTTTAATTTATAAAAAGTATGTATAAACTAGTGGCTTAAAAGTTTACTTATTAAGTTTATAAGTAAAAGTGGTGTAAAGACTTGTTATCATAGACATTACTTGGACAAATGATAAACTAAAGAACCTAAAATATATGAGACTTGTGGTAGTAAATATTGTAGAGGACTTGTAGCCATTTGATTTAAGTTAAAATTTATAAAAATAAGTTTATAAAACTCTATAAAAGACAACAAACATTCTGATCAAAATTCAAAAAATAAAGTATTTATTTTATATTTTATTAAAATACTACATGTCATGACGATCGTAGGCATATAGAGAACTCGAAAATCTGAGCTATAACGAAGAAGATACGCCATTTGCAAGTTTACGATAATAAAAGCTTTTATAAAAATAATTTTATAAAAACTTATTATTTTTCAAATCTGATAAAAATATAAAATTAGTTTTCAAAGAAATTACATATTTTTAGAATTCCAAAACATTAAGAATCATAATTATTTGATCAATAACGAAGGAGTTATGGATTTTTCATGTTTACGGTAATAAATACTTTTATAAAAATAAAGTACTGTTCATCTCAGCAACTTTTTGAAAAATATTTCAGTTAGATAGAACTTTTAATTACGAAGACGTGCTCGAAAGAATCGCTAAAATCAGAGTTAAAACGAATAAGATATGACTTTTACGAGAATTACGATAATTAAATTTATAAATTTTTTTTATACAGTGCATGAATAGTAAAACTCACTGTTCACCAGAGGGTTAAAAATATTAAAATGTAATATTTTGATATATCTTTATAATACGAAAGCGTGGATATAAAGATCGTACAAAACGGACTTAAAACGGGAAAGTTATGACATTTTTACTATGGTAATATTTATAAACATCTTAACTTTATAAATATTATTTCTCAAATACAATTAGATGGTGATATAGCTATATAAAATTATATACGGTATTAGTTATTCAAACTACTTAGTACTCATACGACCTATAATTAATTTGGTTGCACTCGGACACGTACGTGACGTTTTTCACGCATCTGATATATTTGTGTAGCCGAATTTTACATAAGAGAAACCAACTAGAACATACACTTTACAAGTTATACTTCTACATTTAACCTACAACTTATAAACTTCAAGTAACATAAAATATCAACACAAAATATCCAAAACACATCTAGTACTCCCCCTAGTTTCGGATGCAAAGTAGTCCCAAGGGGACAATGAGCACACATTTTATCAACCAAAGTCTTGTACAAACCTAGAACTTATTATGCTAGTACATGACTAGTTATCTTGACCAAATATCTTCCTTAATTCCCTCCCCATGTTTTTAGTGATCTTAGACTTTCCAAATAGTGTTATTGACTAGCTCTTAGTATATATACATGTATAATCAGAAAAAGTATCACACAACTCATTCATTAACCAAAAACCAACACAACTCTCTTGTTTCTCTCCTCCTAGGCCACGACCAAACACAAACACACCTAAATAATCCATACAATTTTATTTACCAAGTATTCAAGTATTCTAACATCATATCTAAGGTATCCTAAGGTATATTGAAGGCTTGGTTTAGCATTTACAAGGGTTTAATCAAGAAGGTTCAAGATTAGGGTTTCTTGAAAGTTAGGGTTTTCTAAGTCTTGGAAGCTTGGGTTTTGATTCTAAACTATGGTTTAGATCTTGTTTCTTTTCATCATACTTCATCCTAAGGTCATCTAAAAACCCTACACTTTTTATATTTGTGATTTTATATGTATATGATGTTTATATAGTAAATCACCATCTAGGAAACATATTAACATGTAAAATGGATTTTTACTCTTGATATGGTTTGATATACTTTGTCATATGTTATGTTGATGTTAAAAACATGTTGTAATGGAAGTAAGCATTATACAAGTATGGTTTAATTTATAAAAAGTATGTATAAATTAGTGGCTTAAAAGTTTATAAGTAAAAGTGATGTAAGGACTTGTTATCATAGACATTACTTGGACAAATGATAGACTAAAGAACCTAAAATATATGTGACTTGTGGTAGGAAATATTGTAGAGGACTTGTAGCCATTTGATTTAAGTTAAAACTTATAAAAATAAGTTTATAAAACTCTATAAAATACAACAAACATTCTGATCAAGATTCGAAAAATAAAGTATTTATTTTATATTCTATTAAGATACTCCATTTCATGACGATCGTAGACATATAGAGAACTCGAAAATCCGAGCTATAACGAAGAAGATACGTCATTTGCAAGTTTACGATAAAAAAAGCTTTTATAAAAATAATTTTATAAAAACTTATTATTTTCCACATCTGATAAAAATATAAGATTATTTTTCACAGAAATTACATATTTTTAGGATTCCAAAACATTAAGAATCATAATTATTTGATCAATAACGAAGGAGTTATGGATTTTTCATGTTTACGATATTAAATATTTTTATAAAAATAAAGCACTGTTCATCTCAGATCTTTTTGAAAAAATATTTTAGTTAGATAAAACTTTTAATTACGAAGACGTGCTCGAAAGAATCACTAAAATCAGAGTTAAAACGAATAAGATATGACCTTTACGAGAATTACGAGAATTAAATTTAAATTTTTTTTATAAAGTGCATGAATAGTAAAACTCACTGTTCACCAGAGGGTTAAAAATATTAAAATGTAATATTTTGATATATCTTTATAATACGAAAGCGTGGACATAAAGAACGGACAAAACGGACTTAAAACGGGAAAGTTACGACATTTTTACTAAGGTAATATTTATAAACATCTTAACTTTATAAATATTATTTCTCAAATACAATTAGATGGTGATGTAGCTATATAGAATTATATAGGGTGTTAGTTATTCAAAGTACTTAGTACTCATATGACCTATAATTAATTAGGTTGCACTCGGACACATATATGACGTTTTTCACGCATCTGATATATTTGTGTTGATTCATTTACTCGAGGTGAGTTCATAGCCCCACGTTTTACATTTATAATGATTTACAAGTTTTGGGGTGAGAAACATGCATGATTTTACAACTGGACACAAGTGGATATCTTTACATTATGATTACGTGTTTGCCTAAGTAGGGATAACCCTCTGAGACCACAATCATGAACTGTCAATTACTATGTGAACGCGAATATTATGGATAGATCTATTTTGGATTGACATCTCCGTTCAGGTGATTAGCTATCACTGGACAAACGAACGTATGCCATGTTGGATTTGGGATGTTGTAGGTTAGAACATCATCACGGGCAATGTTGGCAATTTATTTTGCAATTTATTTATGTCGAGCTTTAGTGTCATGAGCTTTGGGAAATGTAATTACATTTTTGTAATAGCTCTCCTTTGGCCATTTCCAGCATGACTGCCTTTCCGCGGGAGAAGGACTCATCTCCTTCGATATCTTAATGTGATCCTTCGGCGTTCTCGACGAACGTCCGTTTGTCATTTCCTAGGCTTTTGATCACACGCTTCGATAAGAGAAGCGCCACCGGCGGTCACCAAAAATCCTTTCGGTATATTATAAGAGAAGTGCCACCGGCAGTCACCAAAAATCCTTTCTAACTATGTCTTGTTAATATGCGCAAAAATTGTGTAAGCTGAAATGTTACACATTTTCATGTTTGACGAATACGTGCGAGAATTTTCATAGATCAAATTTTGTTCGTGTTTTTTTGAATCAAATGATAATGATCATGTTCACTACTATTCGTGTACGATTATTGTTGCATCTTTACTAACAACATACATCAATATAATTAATTGGTTTCTCTTGACAACAAGGTAAGAAAACTAATAAATCTACTAGGACTTAAACACATAAGATGTTTGTTGCCCTATTACATTTAAAAGTCAAGATATAATATAAAGATACTTCAACTTATTGGTCTATATCATTTAGTCAATTAATTTGGTTGTTATATAATCATGATTATGAAGTATGAAATTAACTTGAAATTACCACTGAACTCAAGAGTTTGCATTTATGATTACTTTAGATAGTATAATTATGTTTACTTGTTAAGACGTAATTATAAAGTCCTTGAATTAATCAATGACTTATAACATAAAGTAAGTAGTAAAATTGTTATGTCTTCTTGTTAACACATAAACATAAGGTCCTTGAATGATTCAACGACATATAATGTATTTGACATGTTTTGTTTTCTTGTAAACACATGATCAAAGAATTCTTGAACTGTTTTGTCTTCTTGTGAACACATGAACATGGAGTTAATATACTTATTCAAGAAACATACATTAAAGCATGCACTTGGTTGTTAAATACTGTGTATTCAAATTTGGCTTGACCCAATTGTCAAGTATTTGATCCAAAGAGAATTAAGTTATCTAAGGAATTCTGATGGAGTCTCACAATTCCAATACTCATAGAATACCACACTATCATGGTATGTCTAATGTGTTGAAACAAACTATATTCGTATTGTTTGATTTATGATAATTATAATTGCTCTACCTCCTAAATCTATCAAGGTTAGAAATTTGCGTGTGTCATGGATACACTCAATATAGTTCCAACCTAGAAGGTATTCAGGACATTATCTATTTATAGATTAGGGATGAATCCCATTATGTCTTGATTAAAGTTTTGAAATTTGTAATATCTTATGAAGCATATTATTAACAAGCTAGAGATGAGAACTGTAAAATGTATTTTGTTTGTCCCAGTTAAGAACAATTTATTGTTGCTTAAATACTTAGTATTTAGAGAATTATCTCTACTTACAAAAGTAAGTGGGAGCATCTATAGATCTTGAAGATATTCATGAACAAAATACATAACATTCTGAATTCACTTGCTGATGTCATACTAAAGTTAAGCATGAAAATGTCGAACCAAAGTATAATGTAACTCTCATTCATAAATCCGTAAGGATGCCTCATCAATGGAGTGACATTTTTATATCAATGTTGAGGAATATTAGTTAAAGGGTCATAATAAACCGGCTAACTAATAAGATGAATTATCACATCTTGAATATGATAAATATCTTAGAAATATGAATGAGAAGATGCAGTCCTTAAAAGGCAATCAATGTTTTAAGCTTGATTGATCTTTCACCAAACAGTAAAATGTAAGGTTATAATGAGTTTCTTTTGAAGAAAGGCTCATAAGGACAAAATTGTATACATATTAATGCCTGACTGATGACAATAGTTTTTAATCTTACTCAAGCAATTGACTATGATTAAATCTTTCTTTTCTACATGCATTAATCATATAAAGATAACTAATTGTCATACATGTTTTCTTGAATCTAACATATTGCGAATTAAGGATCATAACTCTTTCCTTAATGATTACCTTGCGAGGACGATGTGTAATCAAAAGGGTTATGAGTCTATATTTGTAATATGACAATTAGGTTTTATAACTCTTTTCTTTATGATTACCTTTGGCGAGGACGGCGTGTAATAAAAGGGTTATGAATTTAAAATAATCTTTATGAAGTATACAAGATAATAGAATCCAAGTGTGGATTGGATCATGCATCTAGGAGCTGAGATCTTAAGTTTAATCACAATATGATTTTTGATTAAATTTTGATAACTCCTGAGTACACCTGACATCAAGTGGGAGCACTATGTTTTTCCTTAAAGTTCATATGTTATGTAACATATTGAAGGTATCATTCCATCTAAGCTAGATGTTAATCCTTGAGATTGGAATGAAACTTTACATGGGAATTTAGGAAATAAAACAAACGCCTATGGAATAAATGTTTAATGTAATCAACATATGCAAAAATTAAGTCCAACACAATGCAATACATCATTGAAGCAAGTCTTAAATGATATATTTCACTTGAAATAATGTATTGCATGGACGGAAACCTTGTGTTTTTAACGAAGGATTCATCATTTATATCATATATTGTGTATGAGACTAGTTGTTACTTTTGCACAAGAGCAAGATGAGCTAACAACAACAGTATCTAATTGAGAGTGTTTAGATGACTGATAACAATAGTATCTAATTGAGAGTGATTTAGATGATTGTTAAAATAAATGTTTACAAATTATATAAGGCATAGTGTTGTTTGTGTACACATGATGCTAGAGAATAATCAATTCTTTGCTAACTAGATATGCTCATCTTATAGCATAGTTGCAATACACATTAAAGAATGAGAATACTTTACATTTAAAAAACTGTAAAGATGACTGTCTGAGATAAGTATGTAGGTGACTTCAAATACCTCATAAAAGGTACTGTCACATTTTCATACTATGATTCTTGCAATAGTATGCAAATATACATATGACACTCATTATAGCGTTTAAAATTTTCACAATTGGTGAATTTGAAACAAGTATTCAGAAAGTTTACTCATATGACTATTTAGCTTTCTTGTATAGAAAGAGTTAAGAATGTTGGAAACATTGAACTTCAACTTGCTAATTAGTTTCATGCATATATGTTTTTAGTATTTGGATAATTAGGATGCAAGACAATTTTTACTTTTTGATGAATGAAAATACGTGGTATTTGTTATTCATACATATAATAATTGTTATCTTGTATTTGCATGTTTAATCCTTGAATGATTTATCATTCTAAAAATGTCCATTGTCGGTTAACAATATAAGAGTATTGTCACATAAGACAAATGTGAGTGTTGGTTATATTCTTTGAATATATGGATGGTTCCCGCCAAACTCATATGTTATTCACAAGGGATGCATATTGGACACCTCAACCTTCGAATATTTACTTTTGGATCCTTAGTCATGAGTAAAATATCAAAAAATGGTTAGTTAATTCATCCTTAGACTTGAGAATACAAACAAGTTCTGGTATGTGTGGATATCACTTTTTAATTCTAAGTCAAACGCTAACCTGAAAATGGTAGTTATAAAGGCTATTATTGGAAGTGATGTGAAGCAGCATTCACAACACTTGTATTCAACAAAGAATTTGTATTCACAACACTATAGAGATTGATCGTCTTAAACAAACTCTTTTTGAACATTTAAAAGAAAAAGAATCTTTAATGCAAACAGTTTCTCTTCTCAAAGATGATTTTAAGAAAGAAGAATCTAGGAACATAGATAGAGAGATTGCTTTTGAAAAGAGAATTAAACACCTAGATAATATTGTTTTTAAAAGAGATCAATCTGCACAAACTGTTCACGTGTTGACGAAACATTAGTTTTTCTATGATCATACCACTAAACAAGCTCTAGGTTTTCAAAATCTTTTCTATCTGAAGAAAGCTCAGTAGTTGGAACCGAAGCTATATGTTGGTGATATTATTGAGAAAACTAATCCTATTGTGATTCCTGACTCTGAAGAGACCTTAATGCTTGCTGAAGAGAGTTGTTCAAAAAAGCTTTTAAAACAAAAGGATCCTATAATGTTAGAAAAGAATGTTAATACTACACCAGTTGATTATGTTGTTCTTAACCAACTTTATAAAGATTTTGAAACACGATTTGTTCCACAAAATGAATTATCTGCTGAACAAGCCTTTTGGTCTCAAAATTCGATGAATTCTCTAGAACCTAATCTTTCTAGTAGACCCACCATAGTTGAGGTTCCGAAAGAAATTTCTAAAGTCAGCATGGTGAATACGAGTTTGAAGAAACTTAAACACCATCTTGCTGGTTTTGACGTGGTTGTCAAAGAAAGAACCACGCCCACAGCTTTCACTGAGGGATAGTGGGGGTTCGAACATACAAAAGCTTGTTTTAGGGATGAAATAATTCTATTTGTAAAAGCTCTGAAGGACTTATTTAACACATTCAATCAATATTTGGTTGATGAACTTTCTGAAGTCCAAAAAGTCGTTCATCAAATGGAATAGAGTTGTGGAAACAACATGTTTAGAGTCCAAAAATTTGAAAGTAAAATGAATTCAAGTTTGAACAAAAAAAATGAACGACTCTTGGAACAAGTAATAAGCAAAGATATTGTGAACATACTTGTGAATTCGTCTGTGAATATTGCTATTGTGAATGTGCATGAATGTTGAAAAGGTCTCAAACTTGAGATAGGGTTCTCAACAGAAGGATTTCATTGAAAAAGTGATTATGATAAATTGTTTTAAAAGTTTTACCCTCTTGAAAAACATGATTCTTAGAAGTTGATCCTCAACCATAATCAAGAATTTTTTTCAAGGGGATCATTCATATTTCAAAATCAAAGTGCTCCAAGTTTGTCAATGGTTTGAAATTAAATGAAATTGAAAGCTCAGTCCCAAGAGAAATGATCACGGTTATTTAAGAGTTTGAAAGGGAATTAAATCTCAAGTGGAAATGAATGAGGATAAGATAAAAAAAGACTTAGAGGAGATTGAACAACAATTTATATTGAATTGGATCATTAGGGTGTCAAGCTTATTACTGAGAATGAGCATTTGAAACATACCTATTTAAGCAAACTTTATGACTCGATTAAACCTAGCAAGTATCGATCAAAAGAACAATGCGATGGAATTTTAATTAATCAAGCAATCTAAGTCTGTGGAAAATCTCTGATTAAAATGCTAGTTATTCAAAAAAAAGTTTTAGTAATTTACAGTCTCAAGGATGACTTAAGGAAACTTAAAGGAAAAGCTCTAGTTGATAATGCTATTACGAAACACACTATTGATCCAAAGATGCTTAAGATTGATGTGGAACAATAACCCCTAAATTGTTGAATAAAAAGACAGCTCACTCTGCCTATATTAAGCACACTCAAGAAAAAGCTACAGTTCTTAGGGATCTAGTTGAACATGTTAAATCAAAATATCCACTAGATCATTCATTAGAATCTGCATGTAGGTATGCTAAACTAATTCAGGAGTTGCCTACACACATTAGTAAAACTTGCCCGAGTGTCAACAATACTGATGGAAAATTAGTGGCTGCGACCCCAAAGAATAAGGACAAAAGAGTTATATTCACTGAGCCCGTCACATCCTCAGGAAACACAATCACAAAAACAACCTCTACATCAAACCTAGTTTCTAACAAACCTATGTTGTCTTCTACAGGAGTAAAACCGTCTACTAGTGCTAGCGGATCACAACCTTCAGGCAATACAAAGAAAGATAAGATTCAGCAAACCCCAAGTAGTACTCAGAAGAATAAAGTAGAAGCCCATCCTAAGAAAGTTAAATCTAGTTTGAAAAATAAAGACTGTGTTGTTGCACCTAAAGGAACTGCTAATGTGCAGCATTCCAAGCTTAATGCGAATTCTGAACTTAAATGTGTTAAGTGTAATGGTTGCATGCTTTCTGATAATCATGATTTGTGTGTTCTTGATTTTATCAATAATGTGAATGCTCGTGTTAAATCTAAATCTGTTAAGAAAAGTTCAAAGAAAAAAGTTTGGAAACCAACAAGAAAGGTGTTTACCAACATTGGATATATCTGGAGACCTACTGGTCGGACCTTCACTATAGTAGGAAATGCGTGCCCTTTAACTAGGATTACCACAACTACTGAAGTGCCCCTTAGGATACCATCTGCTCTAGATAATGAAACACCTAAACCTGTCGTAACATTGGTTTACTCACGGAAACCTAGGAAATCTAAAACTAATGGTCCTGTTAGCAAATCTAAGGTTTTTAAATCTGTATCTGCTAACAAAAAGGAACCCAGTCAATCTTGGGGATCCATAGTTTCTGATGTTCCATCTTCCTCTCTTGCTGAATGCAGGTTGTCCAAATTGTTCTCTGGTATTTGGACTCCGGCTGCTCCAAGCATATGACCGGAGATCGCTCTCAGCTCACCAATTTCGTCAATAAGTTTTTGGGTACAGTCAAATTCAGAAATGATCACGTTGCAAAGATATTGGGTTATGGTGATTATCAGATTGGGAATGTTACGATATCAAGGGTTTACTACGTGGAAGGACTTGGACACAACTTATTCTCCGTTGGGCAATTTTGTGATTCAAACCTTGAAGTTGCTTTTCGTCAACACACCTGCTTCATTCGTAATTTAGAAGGTGTTGATCTCTTGACTGGATCTTGAGGAAACAATCTGTATACTCTATCTCTTGGAGATATGATGGCATCCTCTCCTATATGTCTCTTGTCAAAGGCCTCAAAGACTAAGTCCTGGCTATGGCACCGACGTCTGTCTCATCTGAACTTTGGTGCAATAAACCATTTAGCTAGACACGGTCTCGTTCGAGGTCTCCTTAAGCTTAAATTTGAAAAGGACCATTTGTGTTCTGCTTGTGCAATGGGTAAAAGCAAGAAGAAACCCCCACAAACCTAAATCTGAAGACACCAACCAAGAAAAACTCTATCTTTTGCACATGGATCTTTGTGGACCAATGTGTGTCGCAAGTGTTAATGGAAAGAAGTACATCCTTGTCATTGTTCACAATTCACATGGGTTAAGTTCTTAAGGTCAAAAGATGAAGCTCCAGATTTCATAATCAAGTTTGTCAAGATGATCCAAGTGAGGCTTAAAGTGACTGTCCAAAGAATCAGAACAGATAATGGAACTGAATTTGTTAATCAAACTTTGCGTGAATATTATGAGAAGATTGGAATCTCTCATGAAACATCTGTTGCTCGCTCTCCACAGTAAAATGGTGTCGTTGAAATACGTAATCGTACGCTAATTGAAGCTGCCCGCATAATGTTGATTTATGCAAAAGCACCGTTATTCTTATGGGCAGAAGCAGTTGCTACCGCATGTTACACCCAAAATCGTTCCATTGTACGTCTTCGTCACGGAAAAACACCATATGAGCTTTTACATGACAAACCTCCCGACTTATCGTTTTTCCATGTATTTGGTGCACTCTGCTATCCGACAAATGATAGTGACAATTTGGGCAAGTTACAACCGAAAGCTGATATTGGTATTTTCATTGGCTATGCACCTACAAAGAAAGCATTTCGAATTTACAACCGACGTACCAGACGAATCATTGAAACAATTCATGTAGATTTTGATGAGCTGACTGCAATGGCTTCTGAACACAGCAGTTCAGGACCCGCACTTCATGAAATGACTCCTGCAACAATCAGTTCAGGACTCGTGCCAAACCCTCCTCCTTCAACACCATTTGTACCACCTTCAAGAACTGATTAGGATATTTTGTTTCAACCACTGTTTGATGAATTACTCAACCCTCCATCAAGTGTTGATCGCCCAGCCCCTGAAGTCATTGCTTCAATTGCTGAAGTAGTTGCTCCAGAACCCGCTGCATCAACCGGTTTACCTTCCTCAACAACTGTTAACGAAGATGCACCATCACCTAGTAACTCACAAACAACACCCGAAACTCAATCTCCTATCATTCCTAACGATGTTGAAGAAGACAATCATGACTTAGATATTGCATACATGAATAACGATACGTTCTTTAGTATTCCAATTCCAGAAAACGATTCTGAAGCATCTTCTTCTTTGGATAGTATTCCTACCATTATGCACACTGCTGCTCCTAACTCAAAACACGTTACCAAATAGACCAAGGATCATCCTTTAGACAACATCATTAGTGAACTCGAAAGACTTGTTCCCACAAGACTCCAAATCCATGAACAAGCCTTATTTTGTTACTACGATGCCTTTCTCACATCAGTTGAACCAAAGAACTATAAAGATACATTAACTCAAGCATGTTGGATTGAAGCAATGCAAGAGGAGCTAAATGAATTTGAATGTCTTGAAGTCTGGTAACTCATTCCTCGTCCAGATAAAGTGATGGTTATTACTTTAAAATGGATCTATAAGGTGAAACTTGATGAATTAGGAGGAATTTTAAAGAACAAGGATCGTTTGGTTGCTCGTGGTTACCGTCAAGAAGAGGAAATTGATTTTGAGGAATCCTTTGCTCCAGTGGCTAGACTTGATGCTATTTGAATTTTCCTCGCATATGCTGCTCACATGAATATGATCGTCTACCAAATGGATGTTAAGACGGTATTCTTGAACGGTATTCTGCGCGAAGAAGTTTTTGTCAGCCATCCGGACGGGTTTGTAGATCAAGACACTCCGAATCATGTGTACAAGCTTAAGAAAGCTCTCTATGGGTTGAAACAAACTCCTCGCGCGTGTTACGATCTTTTGTAGAAGTTTCTACTCTCACAGGAATTCTCTAAAGGAACCGTGGATC